>WSYH01002043.1:49983-75791 GCA_036426205.1 Ascaphus truei
CTCTCATCTACTCTTATTTCCATTCAGGATCACTCGGAGACATCTCCAAGTTCTTTGTGGACTTCACTGACCCCGAGGCGGTGGACAGGTACCTGTCCTTCAACGTCTCCTCGACTCTCTGCCTCACCTCCTCCATCCTGAAGATCTTCCCGGGACGTCCGGGTCTGCAGAGGGTGGTGGTGAATGTCTCGTCTCTCGCCGCTCTGCAGCCCTTTAAGTCCTGGACGCTGTACTGCGCGGGGAAGGCGGCTCGGGACATGATGTTCAGGGTGCTGGCTGAAGAGGAAACGGAAATCCGGGTGCTCAACTATGCCCCAGGTCAGTGGCGTAGCAAGGCATGCGGGGGCCCCCGGGCAAAATGTTTGTATTGTTTGGCCGCGCATGCACGGTCGGCTCTTTCCTGCCGCGCATGCGTGTGATCGGCACTTGCTGGCTGCTTGCGCGCATGCTTGATCGGCAAGCTCCGATCGTGCCTGAGCGACCGGCAACCGTACAATGAGCTGTACATGGGGCAGGGGCGTAGCTATAACACCGGGGCAGCCCGCCCTCTTGGTGGGTCGCACGCTAGCGTGAACAATATATATTTTTGCTGCTGCGCATGCGCGACCGGCACTTGGCTACTGCGCATGTACAGTTACAAAAATATGCATTGTTCATGCTAGAGAGCGGGCCCCCCAAGAGTTCGGGCCCCCGGGTTTTATAGCTACGCCCCAGGTACAGCTACTTTTTGGATTAACCCTTCAGAACCAAAACCAGAATACCAGGTCAAATGCCAATGTCTGTCTTTCTGGCCATATCTTTTCCATTTTTTTTACATTTTTGTTCAATTATATAATAAAAAAAAAATATGCTTTTATACTTATTTGAAGTTTTCAATGCTTTATTATGCTTTAAAAAAAAAAAAAATAATTTCCTTGTTATTTTGATTTCCCCCGCCCCCTCCCCATAATTTTGGTAAAAATCCCCAAAAAAAACAATATATATATTTATTTTTTTTAAGAACCAAAACGCGAATGAACTTTTCGCCCACACTCATTAGTACCGTGGGAAAAATGAAGGTGTTGCATATTATCTTGAATTTGTTTTATTTATTTGGCTTATAATTACTTTGCAAATGAAGAACAGTGTATAAAGAACTGAAAGGCATTAGGTAGAGATTGAGGGGGGGGGAAATCCCCAAACATTTAATCATTATGGAAATGATAAAATGATTAAAAAAAAAAAAAAAAAAAAAAAAAAATGATTTCAACTGACTTATACGTGTGATTTTGTTTTAACGGTCAGCTCCATTAAACCAGTTAATCGTGCACTAATCTTAGATCACTTTTGTGCTAGGAGGGACTGACCCTTTAAATTCCTGTAAATCCATTAGTTAATTTCTCCATTTTATTCAACATGCAGCTTACTCCATTACCATTAAATATATCATATTTCTTAGTTTAAAAAAAAAGCCATCTTTAGCTACAGAGGAATCCAGGGTAGGAGGAGCACAGCCGGCAAAAACGGAGCCCGGCCGGCAAAAACGGGGTCTAAGCACAAACCAAATAGGTTAAAAGCAATTTATTGTAAATAGGGTGACAGCATGGAGGGCGGCATTGAGCATCTTTAACTATATACTTTGGCCAAGAGATAAAAAGCCTCCCACCTCGCAGTGACAGAGAGAAGCAGGGACAGTTCAGCCAAGGTTAATGTGTACCGGTAAAATACCAACTAAGTGAAGGAAAGATGGGGGATCCTGAGGGCGTTGTGTAATATTTTATTTTTGCACTTGTATGCAAGGTCATAACCCCAGCAGCGCTCTCCACAGAAGCCACGGGCCATATTTATTAAGCAGTCTACTGCCATGAGACACCTCCACCGCTAGATGATAGCTTCCAGTCCAGGTTAATGTGCTATAAGGTTTCTTGCAGCACCGCAAGGTGTGTTATGGCAGGAGACTGCTTAATAAATATGGCCCGTTGCGTATTGGATGCTCTACCCAAACAGTGCCATTTAGTCTGCATATAAAGTTGCATGCCAGCAGCAGTCATGGAAATATTGGCCTATATTGACTAAGCACTAATATACCTGAATGGCATCTTCCAATGCTGAAAGGTGTCTTATGGCAGAAGACTCCTTGGTCAATATGGCTCAGTGTGTAACCGGTATCCATGTATTGACTGAATATAACAGTAAACTGTGGATTTTGTAGGGCCTCTGGACACCGAAATGCATGAGCTGGGTCGTAAAGAGACTGCCGACCCGGAGCTACGGCTCAACCTCATCGATATGAAGAATAACGGGAAGCTGATAGACTGCCAAGTGTCTGCCAAGAAGATGGTTGACATTCTTCAAGCTGATCACTATAAATCTGGTGCCCATATTGACTTCTATGATTAGTACGAGTCATACACTATCTTTCCTATCCGACCCTGCTGTATTGAGCATCTTTTCCAGTATGCTCCGCGTTATGTCTGGATGTTGTGCCGTACTGCCTATTGGTCCATCACGGTTTCCTGTTGAATAGAATATGTTGGGGTCTTCCAGGGAGCCCATTACTGCCTGTAAGAATTTCAGTTCAGTTACATTATTAGATTGTAATTAGGTTTGTATAAAAACAGGATGCCACGCATGATATTATTCTAATTTGCAATGATTTTTTTCTATACATACTGTATCGCACATATACAGTATGATATTATTCTAGTGGTGAATTGGTATCTTCTGTAGATTTCAGTTACAAGTGAAGTATTGTAAGTAACATGGGTGGGACTAACTTATTCCAACAAGCGGAATCTGTGGGTAGATAGGAAGGATATACCGCTGGCTTGAGATGTCTGAGGAAACGCCAGCGAGAAGCAGACAGTTACTGGTGATATGCAGAGGTAATCAAAACTAATAAGAAGTAGTTTATTCCTTTTGTATGGAGAGTGGGCAGTTCCTTATCATGTAGGACATCATGTTGAATGGTCCAGGGTGTTCAGAAATACAGATTGTACCATATCTGCTAATAGAATTAGTAGAAGAATGGCTGACTAGGTAATTTTGTCTGGATAAATATCCATCAGTGGTTAGCTAGTTAGATGGGGGAAGGATTACACCGAGATAGGAGAGAAGGTTTAACACCAGGAGATAGAAGGAACCAGGAGTAACATCACAATACCAAGAACAAACAGAAGGATTCCACTCAGAATAATATGCAACCATCTTTGAAGATATTATAACTTATGTGAACGTCGCCGAGATGTTCTATTTTTGTATGTGAGCATTTATCTGCAGAATACACGTTTCTTTTTACGCGCTAAAACCACAATACTGAGTACTGTTATGCTGGAGTAATTATGAAAGAGGCATTTTACACTGCCCTGATAGGGTTAGCTGTGGTACCCAGCCAGTTAATACTCGTCCAGAGAGGAAGGGGATATATATCAAGGGAATTACTGCACAATCAGTAATAGACACAGCACTTTTAATGTATCCAGACTATCCATATCACTCTCGGGTATTCATTCTCTGATGTGTGGTGTCTGTTACCTACCTTATCTGATACTGTATGTTATAGCAGTTTGCTTTCATTATGTCAGTTCCTCAGGTTATGCATGTGTTAAATATTTGCTTATTCAAATGTAATTCCTTGCCTTTGCTGTAACATTTCCAAGTGCAATACAAAGTACAATATATATATATATGGGTAATAGCTATGTTGGCAAATTTGTGATGTACGTGTCTTTCTGTTGGATGATTTAATAAACATTTCCTTGATTAAAACCCTGTTTGTTGTTGTTGCTGGGATGTAGTCAGTCATTATTAGAAAGTGTATTTATGTGGACGTGTTTGCAGTACACAAACACATAATGAGAGCAGACTTAAACTGTACCGTTTAATTATCAATGTACAGTGCAAAATGATTAGTGTGTAACTGATGTTTCCGACAAATACAAACTGAGGCCACATGTAACTTCATATGGGTTATTCTTCCTGACAAATAATTCCTTTAACATTGAGTTTTTTTGGCATTTAATGTAAATATTTATGGCAGCCATCAACCCTATCTATTGTAACATTCCGATGTTCATGCATTGTAACAAACTCCTTACACCCCGTATGCGCAAACTGGGGGGGGGGGGGACGAGGGAGGCCCCGGCACTTAGAGGCCCCACGCTCTTCCCGAAGGCATTTAAATGTCGGGGGACCGCGCGAGGCCTATGTAAGTTCCCTTACCTTGGCTCGGACGGCTTCGGGTGATGTGTCGCCATGGCAATGCGCTTGAAACAAGGTAAGTGGGGGGGGGAGCAACAATGTAGGAGAGCAGGCAGGGGGGCGCAGGGCAAAAAGTTTGTGCACCCCTGCCTTAGGCCTAGTTTATAGTAGGGACGACGTGACGTCGACGTCCCTTCAGCGTTTCCTGCACTCTGGTGCAGGAGACCAGAGAACGCGACCTGGGGGCGTGGCCGTGAGCGGTTCGCCCTCATTGGCTGAATCGTTGACGTCACGCGGAGATCGCTGTGGAAATCAAAATCCTCTGACTTCCAGCCATCAAAAACCGCGTGACGTCACCCATCGCCGTCGCAGCCATTATGGGCACACGCAACGGAGTGCATGTACTTGCTTTGGCGCTGCGCAATTTAAATGGCCATCCAATAGGAAGCCATAACCGATGATGTTGCAGCTTCCTCCGTTGCGTCACGGAATGCGGCGAGGGGGCGGAGCCTAAGTCCGGTCCCGACAGGAGTACTGCGGCGCTTGCGCGCAGCACACGTGCGAGGGGTGTCACGGGACGCGTCACAGGGGCGGGACCGAGGTCCAATCCTCACAAGCATAGATCAAGCCCACATTTTATTGTGTTTCAATTAGGGACAGTGCCCTATAGGGTAGGATCCTATAGCATGGCCATAAGAGAAGGGCATGGCACAGAGGGCAGAGCAGAGAAGGCCCCAGCATGTCTGATGATCCACCCTACAAGTGAATCCCCATCTACAGTATTCATTACCCCTGAGGAAGTGGCAGTTCCAGAACAGGGCTTGGCAATTAATAGTAAAGTGCGCAGAACAGGCCAGGATCTCAGCAACGGCCAGCAGTATAAAGGGACCAATAAGATGTTGCTACATAGGGTCGCCTGGTCCAAAAGATGAACTCAGAACAGTAACAAGTAAATGTGCTTCCCATGAGTGGTAAGGCTAAGACCCCGCTGCACGCGTTCCGCACGGCTGTCTTGCGTGCCGGCGGTGCGGGGAGAGGGGCTGAGGTTGTGTGTCCGGGAGAGGGGGGAAGAGGCTGATACAAGGGGACAGATCTGGTGCTGTAAAGTCTCCCTCCCGCCCCCCCCCCCATGTAGGAGAGATGACGGGGAGATATGTGCCGAACGCACAAAACACACACAAGCAGCTCTCCTCCTCCCCATTGGCTGACTCGCGTACCACGTGACGCGTCAGCGCTGAAAAGCACGAGGAGGTTGTAGCTCCAGCAGGCTGACGCGTCACAGTACGCAGTCAGCCCTGCCGGAAGGAGGCAGCGGGGACAAGGACCATTCGGGTAAGGTGCTGGTGGCCTGCGGGACCAAGGCCTAAGAGTGGGCACCGCTGGAAGAAATGATAGCAGTATGGATGAAATAAGGTGCAACCCTGTCAATCTAATTGTGACTGTGACTGCAGTGTTCCCGAGCCTGGGAACATGAATAAAGATTGAAGTTGTACTATAAAAACTCCTGGCACCCACTTTTTCCACCGCCCAGCCGCTCACAGAGAGCACACGGGGACAAGGTAAATCATTGCTGATATCAAACACACAACTACCGCATCCGGGCAGGGGTGGGTTACGCGTGTGTTTTATTCATTTGTCAGAGGATCGCGGTTCAAGTTTGTAACAGACTCAGCACAAATGCTAATTTGTCATATGACAAAATTAAGAAGGAACTAGAGCCCAAAATAGCAAAAGACTCGTGCAGTGTCTGGTGAAACTATTATGCTGCTGCAAACATTTCTTTGGATCAGGGCAATTTCACAATTACAGTAACAAGACATTGTGGTATCTTGCAAGCAATATTTAGTAGATGTCTAACAAAAGAAGTTACTGCACTAGAGCAGTGTTTTTTTATAACCTATTTTTGTTGTTGTTAAAGAACCTTATAATTATATTGTGAAATTCTGCGGAACACCGACCCTCTCTAATAGCGTGTCTGAGATCAGATGCATTGTAAGGAACCCCAACCCTCTCTAATAGCACGTCTGAGATCAGATGCATTGTATGGAACCCCGACCCTCTCTAATAGCGCGTCTGAGATCAGATGCATTGTATGGAAACCCAACCCTCTCTAATAGCGCGTCTGAGATCAGTTGCATTGTATGGAACCCCGACCCTCTCTAATAGCGCGTCTGAGATCAGATGCATTGTATGGAACCCCAACACTCTCTAATAGCGTGTCTGAGATCAGATACATTGTAAGGAACCCCAACCCTCTCTAATAGCGCGTCTGAGATCAGATGCATTGTATGGAACCCCAACCCTCTCTAATAGCGCGTCTGAGATCAGATGCATTGTATGGAACCCCAACCCTCTCTAATAGCGCGTCTGAGATCAGATGCATTGTATGGAACCCCAACCCTCTCTAATAGCGTGGCTGAGATCAGATGCATTGTATGGAACCCCAACCCTCTCTAATAGTGCGTCTGAGATCAGATGCATTGTATGGAACCCCAACCCTCTCTAATAGTGCGTCTTAGATCAGATGCATTGTAAGGAACCCCAACCCTCTCTAATAGCGCGACTGAGATCAGATGCATTGTAAGGAACCCCAACCCTCTCTAATAGCGTGTCTGAGATCACATGCATTGTATGGAACCCCAACCCTCTCTAATAGTGCGTCTGAGATCACATGCATTGTATGGAACCCCAACCCTCTCTAATAGTGCGCCTGAGATCAGATGCATTGTAAGTGTAGCCCCCTTTCCCCTGTGTCTAGAGTGACTACGTGTGGTGCGCTGTTACCTGTAGGCTCACAGGAGGCCTGATCCTCCACTGCAGGGAGCCTGGGGTGTACCTGGTTCATTGGGGACAGCGCCTCCACCTGTGACGGATCCGAGCAATGCTGGATAACCCCTTCGCAGGACCCAATACAAGAAATGCACACCCGGGTATATAATAACAGGTTTACGGAACACATAAAATGATAACACAACATGTATCATATAGACCTCACCGGTCCTTACCCCCACACAGTGCCCCACTGTCACACCATCTTGTCTACACCCGGGTGAAGCTCCCCCAAGGTATTGAGGTGCCCTGGGCACCTAACCGCCCGGTGTCCACAGAGCTAAACCCACCCCAAAGTTTGTGTGTCTGCCCACAGTAGGTGTTTATATTTGCTGCACTTGTTGGGGTATTGATACCTGCTGGGTGCTCCAGCACCTGGTACCACCAGCTGATGATAGAACGGTCTGTTCCCGCGCCGTCAGCGATGGCATCTACCTCCACGTGTGGTGGTATCCAGCTGGAGGGTCACACCTTAATAGTCTATATGCGGTGGTGGTCTGGTCCCAGACCACAGGCCGCAACTGCTGCGTGGCGTCATGCTGTGTCACTGACACTAAAGATGCTAATTGGGCAGTGTCCCTATCTAAGGGCCTGTCCCTGTAGCAGCCACAATCTTACAGGGGGGTCGGGGCCTAAATGGGGCCTATAAGTGGGTCTCTGGTCTAGTGCAGGGGCCACAGACACCCTTCCGTGTCCTAGCTCCGACTGGCGTGGCCTCTAGCACGCCAAATGTATCAACGTTTGTGCAGAGGGAATGCTGCAGCCCTATTGGCTGTGCTGGCTCACATGCCCGGCAGCCCCGGTGCATTATGGGGCATGTAGTTCCCCTGCGGACCTGTGTGTAAAGGCCGCCACTTCTGTATGTCTACTGCGCATGTGTGATCTCTCTCCTGTCCTAATGGCCGCCGAACCTGTAGTGTGAGATTGTGCCGCAATTTAACCTGTAGTGTGAGATTGTGCTGCCATTTTACCTGTAGTGTGAGATTGTGCCGCCATTTTATCTGTAGTGTTTATTTATTTATTTATAAAATGTGTTACCAGGAAGTAATACATTGAGAGTTACCTCTCGTTTTCAGGTAAGTCCTGGACATAGAGTAGAGATGACAAATAATACATGGTTACAAATACAGTTACCTAAGTGAGCAGGGAATACATTATATAAAGATAAAAATCATGCATTTACTTATGTATTTTTTATCTATCTTATTACAGAGAAAATAACACATCAGCCGATTAATTCATTTAATCGGGAGAGGGAGCGGCTCAGTGAGTAACGACACTGACTGGAACTGAGTGTGAAGCAGGGGAACCTGGGAGAAGGAGCGGCTCAGTGAGTAATGACACTGACTGGCACTGAGTGTGAAGCAGGTGATCCTGGGAGAAGGAGCGGCTCAGTGAGTAACGACACTGACTGGCACTGAGTGTGAAGCAGGGGAACCTGGGAGAAGGAGTGGCTCAGTGAGTAACGACACTGACTGGCACTGAGTGTGAAGCAGGGGAACCTGGGAGAAGGAGCGGCTCAGTGAGTAACGACACTGACTGGCACTGAGTGTGAAGCAGGGGAGCCTGGGAGAAGGAGCGGCTCAGTGAGTAACGACACTGACTGGCACTGAGTGTGAAGCAGGGGAACCTGGTTCAATTCCCGGTGTCGGCTTCTTGTGATCTTGGGAAAGTCACTTTATCTCCCTGTGCCTCAGGCACCAAAAACATAGATTGTAAGCTCCACGGGGCAGGGACCTGTGCCTGCAAAATATCTCTGTAAGGCGCTACGGAAAACTAGCAGCGCTATACAAGAACATGCTATTATTATTATCACATCGGCCTGTAACTCATGAGATTCTATTAGAAGACGTTGGATTATTTCAGATGCATTATGAAGCACGTGTTACACGGGAGTAGTTAGGTCATTTTACTTCTGCCTTAAAGATCACAAATTAATTTCCGTGAAATTGCATAATCTTTTGAAGTAGCTAATTGGGATCCTAATTATAAGTGAGTAATTACAACTTTAATTATTTCTAACCTGTAAAGAGCTTTTTACCGTCACAATTCTCTACATACAAGGTTGTTTTCTTTTTATTACCAAGAAAAGTGTGTGTGTGTGTGTGTGTGTGTGTGTGTGTGTCTGTGTCTGTGTGTCTGTGTGTGTGTCTGTGTGTGTGTCTGTGTGTGTGTGTGTCTGTGTGTGTCTCTGTGTGTGTGTGTGTGTATCTTTGGAGGTTTTCCATGTTGGTCGGTAGTAAGGTTCCCGAAGAGATGATCCTCCACTAATTGGGGTTGGTTGGTGTGAGCTTTCCAGCTGACTATTTTGTTTTTCTCTCTGTTAATTAGGATGGACGACTAAGACCCGGAGACCAGCTCATATCCTTAAATCGGGAATCATTGGTCGGTGTGTCGTGTGAAGATGCAAAAGGTGTATTAAATAGAGCGAAATTAAGGTAACTATCCAGAAACGACTTGGAGATGGAACTTAAAAGACCCAGACACATTTAAAAGTTTACATTTTGTCATTTGAGCCTACATATTCTCTTGGGGCTCTGTTTATTCTGGCCCCTGTTTGTAAATTGTCTTAAGAAACGTGTTCATATTTGAGCCTAAAACATGGCTACTTTGGAAGCACTAGAGCAGGGGTGCGGAAACGTTACCCCCCGCGCCCCCCTCGCCCTTGTCTTCGGCGTCAAATGACGCCGCAGGTTCACATGACGTTGCCGTGACCCAGCAGCGTCACGCGATCCCCGGGCATTTAATTGAAATGCCTTGGGGAAGAGCGCGGGGCCTCTGCAACCACCGCGCCCCCCCAGTTTGCGCACCGCTGCGCTGATTCCTCGTGCAACGCGCGCCCCCCACAGAGACGGAGGGCGTTCTGGTAAGTGTGTCTGCAAGGGATCAAGGTTTATGTTTGAGGTGTAAAGTATCAGCCATGGAACAGCTCCTATGCTTCGTTAAGCAGGTGTGTTTTAAGTTGGGTCTTGAAGGTGGATAGAGAGGGTGCTAGTCGGAATATAGAGTTCTATAAAGGGGTAGTCCAATGTAAAAATATCACCAATATTGCAATATACTAACAAATGAATAACCGCTATATATCGCCCACAGCACCCCACTTAATGCTCAAAAATATAGACCAATAAAGTTTAATGTCAGAACTAACAGTTCCGAAAGTTCTACAAAACAGAAAGTGTAAACCAATACTGTACCTACACAATTGCTTGCAAAGCGAAAACGATACAATGAATTAATTGATAACGTTATCACCATATAGCCAATATAAAAAAAAAATCTATACATTAGATATTTCTACTGGCTTACAGCTGACCTTCCGCAAACGAAATATAAAGAGTCTCAGAATCAAACACGGGCTTATAATGTCAAAGTGTTTGGCCTTCCAATGCAGAAATCATTTACGCCGTTGCTTAATAGCGTCTCAATTAGACAAACGCAGCCTAAGCAAGCGCAATACCCCGTCCCACAGTGTTATATATTTACATGCACCAAACAGAACAAGCTACACCAGGGTCCCCTTATTAATAAGGGGAGGAACCCCCATACATCAATGCTATGGGCAGCGCTGCAGCTCGTGCAACTGACACCGTACACCCAAAAAGTGGAGAAACCGTAGGGGCGCGCTCTACCCCCCAACAACAACAAAATGTTTTAGACGTACCTCGTGACAACTATATATAAATTGTAATTTATTCACAAATATTTCATTGTTCATTTAGGTGAACATCTATATACAAAAAATGACTAATGTATGCACTAAGCTACAATACACCAGGGGTTGCCCCAAACTTTT
Source organism: Ascaphus truei (assembly GCA_036426205.1). Lineage (NCBI taxonomy): Eukaryota > Metazoa > Chordata > Amphibia > Anura > Ascaphidae > Ascaphus > Ascaphus truei. Next base: position 60,785 of record WSYH01002043.1, read on the forward strand.
TCTCTTTGCACCCCCCTGCCTGCTCTCCGCCAACCCCCACCCCAACATTTCACATTTTGTACACGTTTATGTGTATTTTTCTTCAAATATGTGTAGGAGAGGCTCGGCTTGGGAGCTTGCCTTCGTTAGACAAGCCGCCCCTCAGTACCGTGACCAGATATCGCCGTCTCCGGACGATCGGAAGCAGGGATCGATAGAAGTCTCCTCGAACTTTATTCCCAAGATGTCCTCTACTCCCAGTGCTGGGAGAACCAGCCTGCCAGTAAGTCAGGTCAAATTCTGTCCTCTGCTTGTAGTTAGTGGTCAGTGTTTGAAGATCCCTCTCCCCCCCACTCTCTTATCCAGCCCTCTTCTCCCCTCCCCTTTCCCCCCCCCCTCTGCCCCCTCTCCTCCCTTTCCTCGGCACTCCCTGCGCGTGGGTTAAGACATTGGCTTGTCACCTTGTGGTTAAGACATTGGCTTGTGGCATGTGACTCTGGATCCGCTTTGGGCCTCTGTATTACCTGGACCTTCTGTTTCTGGCCTGTCCCCCATATAATCTAATCTGATAAAGAAAGCCCTGGACCAGTAGGGGGAGGGTTGGCATGACTTAGGGGCCAAATTGGAGAAGTTGCTGATCGTGAGCTGAAGAGAAGGCAACAGGACGAGGTCGGAGGGACTTACTGGAGAGGCAGTGCAAGGTCTGCAGGTCTGTGGTGGCGACTGTAAGGCCTGGATGTGGTAGCTGCAGAAAGAGGCTAGGCGACGCGGTCCAGAGTGGCTGTCCTGGGGGGTTGTATTTGCCGTTGTCGGTTAAGGAGCGCATTTGGAAAGGCGAATATGTTGATGTGTTGATGTTGTTGCCAGATTATAAGGAGACACCAAAGCTGGATAAGAAGGATGCTAAGGGGGAGGAGGAGGAGGAAGCGGAAAAGGAAAGGAGGCAGGCGCCAAACTTATTTTGGTTGCAGGCCAAAGGAAGCCAGAGAATTATTTGGCCCCTTTCAAGTGTGTGGATTCCATTTGAGAGGCTTGTGAGCTTTATGGGGGATCGTCTTGGTAGGAGGAAGAAGTTGAGCTGGGATATTAAAGATATGGATCTCTGGAAGATGTGGATGATACCGCAGATGGATTCTCCCTTACAGTCTAAGAAATCCGGCAGTTCTCAGTACTCAGGATAGTCAGCCAGGACTAGGAAGGGTATTTTCTGGCAGTACGACAAGGGCCAATGGACGTCCTTCCGGTTTAGGCAGACGTGTAATGTATGTGGAGTTAGCTAACCGGCTTTGAAGTGTATTGAAAAAGGGTAAAGGAGAATTTAGGAAGGGACCAGCTGGGGAGGCTACAACGAAAGGTGTGGATGCCAGTTAACATCACTAAGATGGCGCTGTGGCTTTGCCGTAACCCTAATAGATTGGTGGGGGAGAGGTTGAAGGAGGGATTTAAAAATGGGTTCAAGATCACCTTTCAGGAGGTTGACGCCCCCTTGTGTAGGAGGAACCTGAAATAATTGGAGATGCCCGGGTAGGTGGCGAGAGCAAAATTAGTCAAAGAAGTGGGAACAGAAAGGATGGCATCACCGTTCAGTTACCCCCCGCTACGCTACCCGAGTTGATGGTATTTCTGCTGGGGTTGGTTCCCAAGAAAGAAACGGTCTCCTTTCTGCTCAAACATCACGTATCTTTCCCGGAAGGATTGTTGGTGAACGATAGGATCAAAAAACAGTTATGTGGTGTGTAAGAGATGTGTGCAGAGGAACATTTAATGGAGACCGATTAGGGTGAAATTAAATCCTGGCTTTATTGCGCCTGTTCCTTTAATACGCCAAAACATAAAAAAAGAAACAAAATAAAGGCCTACTCCACTTTGGAGAATAACTAAACCTTTACTCCAGCCCTTTCTAACGGGGTGGCTAGCTAAGCTGGTTACCACCCCAAACATATAAGTCAAAACAAATACATGTTTTTGTATACAGTATTCTAAAATAAATGAAAAGAAAATAACTAAACAAAAATATGCATTTTAATATGCAAGATGCTTTTAGAGTCATAAAATCAGCAGGAGAAAAGATGTTCGTCCCGAAGTCCCCTGCTCACTTTCTTCCAGCACCCAGCCACGCCGATATCCATCTGGATGACACCAGCACTCCTTACACAAGATCCAGCTCTGTCACCCGCATGCTGGATGTTTTTAGTGGTATCAAAATGACTGACCACTCCATAGAGCAATACAGGGGCATAATGGAGGCCAAGATGGATTGTCTTTTGGAGCGCATGGAGAATATGGATAGGTGCATGGGTGTTCGTCTGGATAAGATTGAGAGGAACATCGTGGAGCTCTATCCTTTGCTTGGAGTCCCTGCCCCTCTATGTCTAACACAGGAGCAGAAGGGTGACCTGGTGGCGCCTTCTTCTTCCATGGAGACACCGCTTCCGTGCACCCTCTCAATCCCTTGATTTGACCTTCACGCTTCCATGATACACACAAACCCTTCTGTTGGAGGCGATGACAACACCGATAAGGCCACGACAGGAGGAAAACGTCTGTGAGAAATACAAGATCAGATATGGTGGTCTACCTCAGAAATATGCCCAGTTCATCTTTAAACACTACGTCAGTTTTGAGATGTACAGCGAGTGGACCAAAAATTTTAATTATGAAGGCAATAAACACAAGATGGGTCTTCCTGCAAATTTAAGGAGAACAATTATGGAAGAAGTGAAGCGCTATTTTAATTTTAACAGTCAACTTGTGAAAACCGTCAGAGACAGCATCGATGCCCTTTTGAGGCATACAAGGGCTCTTCTCAGAAAGTCCTTCGACCTGTTTGACGACTACTAGTTATAAATTTATTTAAAAATATAGATGAGCCGCCACTGTTTTTAATCTAAAAAAAAAAAAAGACAGTTGATTGTTTAAAATTATTTAATTGGTTAATGCTTATTTTCTATTTTGCATGTCTGGAACTGGGCAAAGAGAACGCGCAGGAAAAAAACCCTCCTTGGTGCAAGAAACTCTCCCGGCAATACTACCAGGTAAGACACAGTGCTCCAATCCATGCATGCCAAGTCCCTTCCCACCAAACCCCCAAAACCTAATGTAAACCTCTAGTCCTAATGTAAAGTGCTGTAGCCGAAGCCATGCATGCTTTGCACCCCCCCCCCCCCCAAAAAGCAGAAGATACAGTTCTGAATAATTATGGTATGTACTGGTGTCATGGTCCTTTTAGCTCCTTTTAGCCGAGGATACACAGAAACAATTTTCCCACAAGAATGTAACATTGTTGTGGCACTTCTGAAATGGAAAGTCTGACACTGAGTATACTGTAGCAGCACTAGTACACACTGGTTGAATAAGTCCTGTATGAGTAGCCAATTACAATGAATTCTCTTGGAGTACAGTAGATCAAGCTGAAAACTTGAGCGAAGATGTAGGCATTTTTTTTTAAAACCATAATATACGGTGCGATTGATAATATAGAATATTGTCTCTTTCTTTACAAACCCAGATGCCCAAGAAGCACCAGCCATTGTGAAGAAGGAAAAGACGAGATTGTACATTTTGAAGAAGAGGCGACGTTGTCTTATTCTATTATAAATTTTCCCTTTATTATCCTGTCCAAATAAAAATGTTCATTCTTTAATTATACTTCTTTGTGTGTTCATGTTCACTTACAGTAGTACTATACCTAAAGTTCTAGAGGCATTTAAATATATAAAAATGTCATTGATACTGTATACTGTACAAAATACAGTATAAAGCTAGAAAATTAAAGTGTTTGCTACTATTTAGTAGCAAAACAGCAGTAGTACTCTCTAGCAGATACAGTATCTAGCGACTCCGTGAGGAAATGCACTGTATCTTACTGTACAGTAATTTATTAATAACATGTTCTTGTATAGCGCTGCTAGTTTTATGTAGCGCTTTACAGAGACATTTTGCAGGCACAGGTCCCTGCCCTGTGGAGCTTACAATCTATATGTTTTGGTGCCTGGGGCACAGGGAGATAGAGTGACTTGCCCAAGGTCACAAGGAGCCAACACCGGGATTTGAACCAGGTTCACTGAGCCACTCCTTGTCCCTAATTTAATTAGGAACATCAGGACACGCATGCGCATAAATGTGATGACACGCATACAGTATGCGTTTCAACAAGTTTCCAATTTGCCCTACATGCATGCGCAGAAATGTGATGACACGCATATGCGTTTCAACAAGTTTCCAATTTGCCATATACGCATGCGCATAAATGTGATGACACGCATATGCGTTTCAACAAGGTTCCAATTTGAGAAACACTCATTCGCGGAAACCATATTTTACATTCGGCAGAAGAGGCGACGTTGTATTTTTGGCCTCAGAAAGGACTTATTTCCCATGTATACTGTATAGTATGAACTCATAACGTTAATCTTCAAATTACAATTACACACACTTGAAGAACTGTACGGCAATAAAAGACAATAAAACACAAGAAGTGGGAAAACCCACATAAAGCACTCTGATAAATAATGAATGTACAAAAAGTTTATTATAGGAAAAATCAAATCAGAGAAATAAGATCAAAAAGACAGATTAAGACCAAAACGGGGACCAACAGAAAACCTCACCAAAAATATTACACAAAACCCACGTAGATGAACAGAAAATATAAGGGACACAAATGAAATCGAATAGAATCCTACTGTTATAGATGCAACATATATGGATGAATACCCTTACACAAACAAACATCTTTCCAAGATGGTCGCCGCAACTCACAGGGTTCTGCGCATGCGCGATATCCCTTCTGCGCATGTGCGACCAAGATGGCCGCTGCGACTGACTGCGCATGTGCCGCGGTGTCCTGCGCATGCGCGAGGGACAAAGATGGCGGCGCCCTTTACCGGCGTCCCCCACGGTGCTCCGGAGCAGCTCCGGAGCAGCTGGCAATTCCCCCGCTCATAGCGGAGGTAAGCAGGGGGCTCGGCTATATGTATATGTGGGGTGGGGTTATGTATGAGGGGCAGGGTTATATAGGAGGGGTGTGGGGTGTATGGACGCAGGTGTACCTATTTTAATCTGGGAAATGTTGGAGGGTATGCTTTCAGCTCCCTTTCATCCTCCCTCACTCACCCTCTATCTGAGCTCCCTCCCCACCTCTCCATTTCTCCATTCTGCTTTCCTACGTTTCCCTCATCACCGTCACCACCATCTTCTATCCCACACAGTGCACCGTGCCGCAAAATTCAACGGGCACCACCGGTAGGATGGGAAGAGGAGTGCAGTGTCACGGGAGACCAGGCATTTACACCTTTATTCCGGGATCATATCACTGAACAAAACCAAATGGTAAAACAAATTGTCATTTATTCCATAGAAACAGACGTACACACAGCGGATTACAATAAACAAGAGAAAACACACTTACTGGGGGTCTGGGCTGCAACACTAGCCTTTTCTAAGTGAAACAGTCCATAAAACAAAGTCTTTAGGTTGACCGGGACTTAGCCCGAAAAGTCCTGGAACTCAAATCGGCACGAAGTTCCTGACGCCACCGCTGTATCTGCTCCGGAGCTGCCAAAATCCTTCGACCAGGAGATAGTACCAAATGTCCTGGTGCTTTTTTCGGCTTGCAATTTCAGGCGTAACCGCTACGTTTTCTTTTCAGAACTTGGCCCCGAAAAGTGGGACAGAAAATTTCTCTCCTTGAAATTTCTGAGGCCGGCTCGCTTGTATTTCTCTCAGAGCATCTTTAGGGGATTTCGAATTTTCCGCTGCTGTCTTAACGCTCAAAATCTCAAAGAATCTCTCGTCCCGATTGGCTGCTCTGTTTCTTATATTATATCAACTTCATTCATTAAATACTCCAGCCAATCCGAGCGTGGGAGAAATCCTACCAGCCAATCAGAGCGTTGCCAGTCTATCTAAGCCGGGCAAGCACGGATTCGGATTCTGACAAGGGCATGCGCCAACCTGGCACCTCTGCCACTTGTCAGTCAGAAGCCACCCGCTGGGTTAGGCTCCTCACAGTCTGGGTTGGGGCAAATGGTGGTCCGATTCATTCCATTCATCCCAGGACGTGAGTACTTGAGCATAACTCCGGTGCCCAAATGGCTTTCACACTTGGCAACCTCTGAGGCTTTCATGTCCGGGACCCCGAGCAGACTTGATGGCACCAAGCTTGGTAGCCAAATGGTCTCTCGGAACCCTGGACCTGGAAGTCCCAGCTCATATACTGTGCATAGGCATTTCCCCTTACCCACAATGTTAATACAATTATTTTCATATTTTCTTCTAAGTCCTTTAGTTACAGGGATTGACTGAAGACGCGCACGTTTATTTTCAGCAGCCCTGGAAACTGTTTCTAAGTAGAACGAAATAACGCTTAGGTTCATTTTCAGGGCTATGTTCAAAATACATTGAACTGGACTTAGACTTAAACATATCCTCTCAACCTTATGGATGGTTGGAGCACCCCAGAACCCCTATACCGGGTCTGGTGATCTGGGCATATACTGGGGGACCCTCACTAACTTAAGGACCCCTGACTGTACCCACGATACACATATCCCCATGCCCCCATTTACCTTTCTGGTCTGTGCTGAAGCAGGGAAACCTGGCAGCGAGTCGAGTAACTGTTTTCAAGGGCGGATTTTGACGTGGGTGATGTGTCTATATGTCCCCGGGATCTGACCTGATTCCCGGCTACATTTTTGGGGTGGCCAGCAACTCTGGACCACGGTTACCTAGACACAATATGACAACACTTTTACCGCAACCCCCCCTTGAAAATCATAGCCTCTCAATCTCCACTGGGTAGCACTCCTGGAAAGGTAAAACACACATACATTCTTTATTGTCACACAATCATATGCATTTCATGTACAACAAACAGGTTCAAGAGCTGACACTCTAAACCCCCAAATATGGATCAGAGGTAACCAGCCGGGCATAATACCTTTATTGATGGCCCAGTTACCCCCTCACCGTCACATGCAGTGAGAAAAACAGATAGCCAGGCCCCCTACCAGAATTGCAATGAGGGTCACGGGTTTGCCATCACTGCTCCAGTCTTTTGGGGGACCCCCACCCATTCAAAGACCCTGCCGTCGATGTTTTCTTGCAGGTCTTTCTTTCTAACTTCCACTTAAGTTAGAAATGGTAACAAGATAGTTGTATGATTTTGGAACGAATGCAGGTTCTGCACAGTATGAACTATCATCAGCAGAGGGCGCTGTAAGATCACACATTAAAATCACCAGCCTATTTGGCATTCCCACAAGACAGCAGCACTGTGGTCATTAGTATAATGATGTATTTATTTATAATGCACGGGGGCAGTGGGATATGATTTCATGGATGTTATTCAGTATTTAAAGGATTTAAGGATTAATGTTTGGTCACCATATCAATATATTGTAATATTTTTCACTTGAATGTGTTTCACTGTATCAGTTGAATTTATAGACACTACACATTGATGTATTTGTTTATTTTTTTCACATGTTCACGGATTATAATCTGTGCGCGACTTCGGAGAACCAGCGCCAAGGAGGACTATTTCTTTTCCAAGTATCAAGAAGGACTTGTGGATAATCCAAAGGTCATCCAGGCTGCCGGACAATTGAAGGGGTCGGTATTGCAAACAGTCACTAACACTGGCTGACAAGGTTGGACTAAAGTTGTGTAATTGTTCCATTTGAGATAATGGGAGTTTGGCGCGATTATGCCCCAATGAGAACTTCCATAAGTGAAAAATTCAACAAAGAACCCACAGTAATTCCCACATGTCTGTCCCCCGCTCATATAACTCAACCACTTCCTGGGTTTGGTTACACCACAAACTACATTACCAACTGGTCAATGCCATAATGAGGAAATTATTTATAAAATGTTTTACCAGGAAGTAATACATTGAGAGTTACCTCTCGTTTTCAAGTATGTCCTGGGCACAGAGTAAAACAAATGATACATGGTTACAAGTACAGTTACATAAATGAACAAGGTATACATTATATACAAGACATTGCGTGCACAGTTAAAGAAAATATATATTATGAGCGTATGAAACAGTTACAGACCAGATTAAAATGTGAGACAGCCTTAGATTTGAAAGAATTTAAACTGGTGGCGGCTGTGAGAGTCTCTGGTAGGTTGTTCCAGTTTTGGGGTGCTTACTTTGTTGAGCCTTGGGACCATGAATAGTCTTTTGGAGTCAGATCTCAGGTGATAGGTGCTGCATGTGGTAGGGGTGAGTGAAATGGTATCATGCAAGGTGCTGCATGTGGTAGGGGTGGGTGAAATGGTATCATGCAAGGTGCTGCATGTGGTAGGGGTGAGTGAAATGGTATCATGCAAGTTGCTGCATGTGGTAGGGGTGGGTGAAATGGTATCATGCAAGGTGCTGCATGCATGTTTTATTTTTTTAAATTTTTTATTACATTTGTCGGAATCCCTTTCTTTATATTTCATTTGTCAGAGTGGAGAACTGATGCAAAACACAGAAACTTGTTTATCACGGAGTAAAACGTTTGGGAGGCTTCTTGATATTTATCTAGCGAGTAAAAGTCCCCACGCTGTGAGCACACTCACAAACCTTGGCAAAGGCAATACCATGTCGGAAGCGGCTCAGGGGCGAGGACAAATGAATGCCCTCATCCGTGCACGCAGCCTTGGTATTGATAATGAAGAGACCCAATCAGAACTGTCCTATTTCACTGCTGACCGGGTTGGGGCTCAGGTCACTGCTCTTGCTCCGGTTGCGATGGTGGCTGATGCTAAGCCAATCATGGTCAAAAATGTGCCTATACTGCCCATACTACCCATACTGCCCCTACTGCCAATGCTGCCCTCCCCGAATCCGGCCCAGAGACCCCTACCCTAAGTCGTAAATATAGACCCCTGTCGCCCCGCCAAAAGTCATCCGTGATGTCGGTGGGACCTAAACATATTGCCGCTAATGTATGTTCCACTATGTCTGTGTCCTCTGAGGGGAATGATGTGTACAATTGGTGGGATCCAATGTTCAGGGGTTATGTGCCACACTTAGACAGGGCGCGCTTTGTCCTGGAGAGGGGCGATCAGGTAGATCCCTGGTGGAGAATGGCAGATATACTCCAGAGCAGGAGGTGGAGGTAATGAGGGAGCGAAGCCAGTGTGTGGACCTGTGGCTGCTTGCACCACCAGAGAAGGAGGAGGATTTTTATTAGGAATAAATAGGACAACTATTCTGGGTATTGCCAGGCAGAGCGTGTGGGCAAAATCTGATGTAGAGTAGCCACGCTGAAAGGGTACTATTACAGAGATTCAGGCGCTCCCATGGATATGACTACCCTTATCTCCCTGAAGCGCGAATGAGAACTTCAGAGGCTCATAGGGATGAGAGGGTAAGGACAGCTGTTCTAGAATATATGGCTCCAAAATACAATAATACCTCAGCTGTTTTCAGGGAAGGTGGTGCTGAGTACCTGGTTAAGGTCTGGCAGGTGGGACGCAACATTCACCTGGATAGGGTGGAGTATGTCAGTGAGTATGGAAAAAAGAAATGCTACTCGGTGACAGTACCAGACAAGGAGGGCCAGCTTGTCCGGAAGCCTTGTACTGCACAAGGGGAAAGGTTCTCCTGGCCAGGAGAGACCAGTTATGCCACTGTTTGTTATTATGCATTGCATTGTTATTGTTCTGTGGTCTTGTAATTCTGGGGGCTGGCACAATTTATTGGTGGTGCATAAATTATGCTCCTCGTGCGTGATGTGAGGAGTTTTTCACCAGAAGGAGGATGTAGCCTAGTGCCCCTGGCTATAGCCTTTCCACTGGCCTCACCACTATAAGTCCTGATAGGAACGGGCAGTGTTGGGGTTAAACTCCTGCACAGGGCCTAGCTTGCAGTTGCAGCATGGATAGCTACAATCAGTGTTCGACAAACCTATACATTTGCACGCCCCGGGCGAGTGGATTTAACATCGTGGCGAGCTCCTATTGGCCCAAGCAGCACACGTGTGGTACTAGGTGGCGAGTAGATTTTTTGGTGATTTGTCGACCACTGGCTACAATGGTATCATATCCATGGTCAGGCCTACCAGCAGTTTGGAGTGTCATACTTGGGGAGGGTACTGACTGGGTCACATGAAGATGGTGTGATGCCTGTCAGTACCTGGACCTGCCCTGTTATGGGGCAGGAGTTACAAGCCCATCTCCCGGGTATAAAAGCTGGACTCCTCCAAATTGTGGCTGTGTGTCTTCCCTCCCTCGGTGGAGTGAGAGTGATTCCCCTTGCCCCATCAGGGGGTAAGGGAGCTAAGGAGGGGCTCTTGGGGCCTCAAGCCTTTGAGGTCTGCTCCAGGGACTGCAGAGAAGGATTGCTGAGTACAATCAATAACGACCCAGTTATACGATAGCCGATGTTAACCTGTTACTGGGGGATGTGCCTGTGGGGATCTATCCTGTCTCTGCCAGGACCCCGATAGGATGGAGGCGCTGCACCAGGAGAAAACTTGCCCTGTTGCTGCTCCCAATTACATCATGTGGAACCCTTAGACCTCCTGGAAGATCCAGACCTCATGGAAGATCACAAGTGAGTTAAATAGCACCACTCCTTTAGGGGAGCGGAGGGAAACCGTTACCTCTTATCCCACCAGGGGATAAGGGGAGAGCAAGGACCGCTCCTGGTGCCCTTTGGCTGGGAGTGAGTCCAGGGACATCCTGAGGGTGGACACCCTACAAGCTACTAATCAGCTGGCTGCTGAATACAGAGAGAGAGAGAGAGACAATAAAGGACACTGTGTTTTATTATACCTCCTGCCTGAGAGTGAAGTCTATTGGGAGGAGGGGGAAGAGATTTTTCTGCAGAGACTTCTCCCCATACACCTGGGGGCTGCATGAGATGGAGGCGTTGCACCTGTGAGTACTATTCGGTCAAGACCCCAGAAGCCTGTCCTGTCATTCCCCTATAACATCATGCGGGAGACCCAGGGCCCCCTGTTACCAGCAGGTTTGCACCACACTATATCATGTAACCAGAGCGAGTTTCCCAGAGATAGGCCCTGTGTGAGATTAGGGGGGGAAACAGGGTTTCATAATATACAGAAAACTTCCCTTTGGGAATCAGAGAGTCTGCTGCTATTCACAAGGAAATGTCAGGGCATCACAGTCTGTAAGAGCAAAGAAGAAGACAGCGCAAAACCTCTCATGGTGTAGTATGTCCTATATATGTATTAGGTATTAAAGGTAAGATATGCATGTATACAATGATAATAATTAAAAGCGGTAGGTATAAAAACCATCACTCCAGATAACGAATCGTGACATCACGCTTCCAATCACTGGATACACAGGGGTTTCAGGAAACGTCCTCCCTGAAGGGTGTAGGGGAAAGCTGGAAGAAGCTGATCAGCCCGAAGGTCATCCATGGCAGCTGCCCAGACCTCGTTCTTTAAGATAGATACTCTGTGGTGGTCAGTCGCAACTACCTCAGCCACTCGGTGCCGCAGCAACAGTGCTATCCGCTCAGGCACGGGGAATGTCCAACAGCTGACACGTACCTCGTGATGCGCACCCAGTGACGTCAGCGTCCTCCAGACTGGCAAATTTGAAGCAAGCAAATCCTCCCTGGTAGGAGCTCAGTGATCCACCCAATCCTGGGCATCGAGACCCGTGTGTTGGTGCCGGCACACCGTTGGAGCTTGTTAATACGGATAAGTGTAGCGGGCCTGTGATTCCGAAATGCTTCAGTACTACTTTAGATGAACGCTGTTGAGGGTGCCCTGTGACAGTGCTCGTTCCTCCATGCTGCTCTCACTCTGGTGATCTGCTCAGCATCCCTGCAAGCTTAGCTGTTCCCTCCTACAGTCAGCACCCACTCTCTCCGACGGGACGTAGATTAGACTCGGGTCACTTCCAGCCTGTCCTGAGATCTCCCCCTCATGTGCTCTGCCAGTCACTCTAAAATACTCCTCTTTCCCTAGTCCCACCTCTTCCACAGCCTTTGCTATTGGCTGATCCTATGTCCATCATGCATCACATATCCATGGCACACTCGCATGAGCCAACTTCCGCCAGGGTCCCTTCTCCCTCTAACGCCTTCCTGCCAAGCTGCAGCAAGAAATAAAATCATTAAAAACCCAAGAACCCCAAACCCCAACATTGTCCAAAAGCAGGGTGGGAAGATGGGGTTTCGTTACCTGTCCGGAAATGAAGAGGTAGGAAACTCTGCCCCCAACACTAATAACTTAGATAACTTCCCTACCCTCTACAACATTAGGCTTCCCTCCTTCCACCCTTCTCCCCCCTCCCCACTCGGTAGGCAGTCCTGTTGCCCTTCACCCAGGGGCGAAGGGCCTTACTGCAGTGTTGGAGGCATTGTTAAGGATAAATAATGTAGCTACATTGTATCATCCAATAATCTACAAGAGTTAAAGGTTACGTGAAACAACATCAATGTCTTTGGTGCCCGTAACTTCCTGGGCCATAATATACATCTTCCACGTGGCAACTCTCTGTTCTCCTTATGTTAATATGTATAACTTCAATCTGCTTTTAACAAAAAGTCTTAAGAAAAACAATGAACAAAAGACAAAAAGACTATTTCAAACGTCTAGGTTCGTGTTCACTACGCAGTGTTATCACATACCTTGCGTTCTCCAGAGGACACCAGAGAGCTCATTCAAGTGAAAAAGTCTGAAGATGTTCTCCGGCTCTGAGAAGGTGTGTTATGGCACTGTCAACAGGGCCTTTTTAAACTGAAACAGTTATTGGGATATTTATGTTTCATGTTTTCCATCTTTACACTAGGATATCAGAATAGCTCCTGAATCTTCTCACAATGTTATTATGGTTTTTTTTCTTTATTTGAATCCGCTGTGAAAATCGCATTTTCGCACATGGACAAGCTTTTGCAAATGTATCCGGAAAAGTTTGCTTGACATACAACTTGGATGTGGTCCATTGTGTAGTATTCACTGCACAAAAAAGAAGTCCATGTTCTGTTGTAGCTGACTATATTCATAAAAAAAACGTGTATGTGAAGAAAACTGATAGGTCTTGAGGTCTTCTTTGTCTCTTTATTTGTGGACGAGGACAACTATGGCATGCTCCATTATTCTGGAACTGCCAAGTTCAAGCAACATCTAAAGAGGTCTGCAAGGATTTTCTCGACTTCTTCCTCGGCTTCTTTCAAGATTTCAGTTGTAAATTCATCGTCCCTGGGGTCCTTTCCATGAAAACCGGATTGTATTGCCTTTGCCACTTCTAAATATGGATGGAAGATGTGTCTACAGTGTTATTAAGCTGGACTCCAAGGTCTTATCCTAGAGTTATGTCATTATTCATCCATTTGATTAGAAAGCGTGGGAATTAAAGTACATTGCTTTTTGTGCTGGGGTTAGTTCGTCTATGGACTAGCCTTTCTCCATGAGAGACAGGAAAAAGAATGAACGGTTCAAAAGCAAACAAGCCTGTGACATCATCACAAGGGCGAAAAACAAAATGTCGATGGGACGGACATATTGCAAGAAGAAGTGAGCATTGTTGAATGAAGATGGTTCTCGATTGCGTTCCAAAGGGATATCAAAAGGCTTAAGACGACTACCAAAAGTACGATGAGAGGATAAAATCAGAGAATGTCTTAGAACAATGTGGAGAAGAGAAGCTTGCAATCACAGAACCTGGAAGATCATTGGGGAGGTCTTATCCCAGCAGGGGATCATCAAGCACTGAAGATGGTGATAAGATAGATGTGTGTGTGTGTGTATCTATTCACTCATTAACTATATATTAACAAAGTAAGCTGCCTGTCTAGCTGCTCCTTTGCATGTGTCATATTTCCTGTACAAGAAAACAAAAAAATTGATTATCTCACGAGGATCGGCCTGAGATGGCGTCCAGTTCAGCTGTCTGCCTCCCTCACTCCTCTCTGTGCAGTCCTCTGCCAGTGCATCTCGGAGACCAGATCCTATCTACTCCTCATTTCCATTCCTTTCTGTTTAGGTTATGAGCAGTATGGGGTCAAGTGCCTAAGGTAGGGTTAGGGCAGATTTATTTTAACAAAAGTATCCCGTATTTTTTTTTTAATCTTAAGTCTTTAGGAGACTGTAATGTGCAATCTATCCAAGGTCAGGAGTTATTGCAATCAATCCGGCCGGTTATTACCTTGCAAGTCAAGATGTTATCATGAAGCATATGGAGCTAAGTGGCCTGCCTGTGTCAATCACATGGCCCTGAAGGGCTTGCTTGTTACACTAAGGGCCGTTCTATACAGCATGCGGCCGCGCGTGCCTATGCAAATGTGCGTGCTTTTTGTATGTATACTGTGTGAGTATACAGTGTTGAGTATACAGTGTTTGTGTGTGTTTGTGTGTGTTTGTGTGTGTATGTATGTGTATGTATGTATGTGTATGTGTGTATGTATTGTGACAGGATGGTCGTGGTAAGTGAGGAGACAACACGTCTTTTCCGGTGAAATAATGCTGATGGGTTTATTTGTCCAAAAACGGTAACTAAACAATGGGTACACTGTCCCTTTAAAATTGCAACGAAACAAAAATCCTAACCCCGGTCGGGGTACTAGCTAAACAAAAGTGCAGGCTAACTATCTGGCTGGCTAGCTAACCTATTCCAGCCCAATAAAGTACAGCAAACGCAGTTGGCTCCTTACCTGGGAGCTTTATTCTTCCCTCTTGGGACAGGATCGCTTTGGGCAGCTTGTGTCTGTCTTAACACTTCCTCTGTCTTCCCTCTATGCCTCAGAGAGAAAGACTGCCGCCCCAGAGGTATTTCCTCTTCCTGTTTTAAAGCAGGTGAAGGAGCTTAATTCAAATCACCTGTGGTCTGCTTGACAAGCTGAGTTAACCCCTCGTTTACTGGATAGCATGCATACTGCCATCTCCTATTCACATACACGGAGTCAATGACCCTGTCACAGTATGTGTATGTGTATGTATGTGTATGTGTGTGTATGTATGTATGTGTATGTATGTGTATGTATGTGTATGTGTGTGTATGTATGTGTATGTATGTGTATTTATGTGTATGTATGTGTGTGTGTGTGTGT
>WSYH01002043.1:78523-98279 GCA_036426205.1 Ascaphus truei
TCTCTCTCTCTCTCTCTCTCTCTGTCTCTCTCTCTCTCTCTCTCTCTCTCTCTCTCTCTCTCTCTCTCTCTCTCTCTCTCTCTGTCTCTGTCTCTGTCTCTGTCTCTGTCTCTGTCTCTCTCCCTCTCTCCCTCTCTCCCTCTCCTTACAATCTATAAGTAAGGGTAAGTGGAAACATGGGGTACAGGCGATGGGAAGGTTGGTGTGTTTCAGATTTGGAATTGAGGGGTGGGGGGCCCCGAGGTGTATATAGCACAGTTCCACTCCGAGGACCCCCCCCCCACCAGCTTCTTATTCACCAAAAATAAAAGGGGTATTAGAACCAGATTGCGGTTTCAATTGTTTTTCCCTTTTGTTGTTCAGTAATTATGATGCCAAACAGATAAACAGAATCGCTGACCAGCGCTAATCTTGTGGCCCCGGCGAAAAGGAAAGCAGATCCATTTTTTGGAGCAGAGAAATGTGGAGTGAATATCTTTATATGGAGGTCAATTCAAATAATAATAATAATTAAAAAAAAAATACAGGCCTAAAATACAAGGAAGGTGTGGGGGGGGGGGGGGAGGGGGGGATAAGTTTTCAAAGAAACTCCCACCTTCCAGTTTTCTTGACGATGACCAAGTTTGGGTTTACAAATAAACATGTCCTCGGGGTTTTACCGGACCCCCGTCACATTGAGGAGGAGTTGGAGGGTCCATTAACCAGCTAACATAGACAAGCGAAGCATTTCATCACACAACCCTTCACATACTCTCACCCTCTGTAATATTTAACACACGGCTTTCTCATTACGAGGAACAGAAAGGACTGATTAACCCAGATTAGTGTGGACGAGCAATCAGTTAGCTGGTAAACTGTCCTGTCCTCTGTGACTTGGGACTTTAATGAGTAATTATTGAGGACACTTTCGAAGTTAATGGAGGGGCAGTGGAGAAATTGCGGCTCACGTGGGGATTTGCACTGATCCGTGTCAGGACATTGTTTGACCAGCTTGTGACTTCTCATTAGTGGGAGGGACTAATCACTTAGCAGGTATATTGAATGGAAAATGAATCTGTCAGGTCCCTTGGGAACGTTCCAAGCCATTGGGAAAATCAGCGCGGTCGTTTTCAGAAGGAGTAGTGGTACTGTGCATTGGATGAGCACCAAATACAGGAGAACATCAAAGAAGGTCTTCCCAACCAAAGTTTATTGCATCCAATGACTTAACATTCGATGACCCAAGATCATCTTCCCACAATAGCACAAGATCTATCAGCCTAATTGGGGGTAAATCATTAACGTATGACTTGAGTGGGAGAATTGACACTAACGCACCTTAATGAATTACCCCAGCCACATTGGCCCATTTCACATGTTGGTTCAACATTTAATGATCAAAATACAGTTTTGATCACTCACAATGTTCTCCTCCTCACTTTTAAGGCTTCCGATCCTTCTGCCTCTCCTCACATCTCAGCCCTCACATCTCAAGCTCCCCCTGAAATTCTGTGACTTGTTCCGCCCCCCCGAGGCCAGGCGTCACAGTATGATTTGAAGAGGGGTTAACTCTTTACAAATTTATGCTTGTGCTTTTTTCTTACACCTTTGTAAAACAGGGTCCAAAAAACATTGCCCCAACGTTTAACAGCTTGACTCGCTTACTCTAAACTATGCAATGGGCTAAAGGAGCGGCTCAGTGAGTGAAGATACTGACTCTGACACTGAGTTTGGAGCAGGCGAGCCTGGTTCAATTCCCGGTGTCAGCTCCTTGTGACCTTGGTCACTTTATAGGCAAGTCACTTTATAGGTCGTTAAGCCTCCTCGGCAGCTACCAAAATCCTCTGATCACCACTGGCTTGTGTTTCCAGGTAGTCCCCGTTCACTGAGACTATGCACGAGCAAACTTCGGCAGCCTCTCACACCGTGTCAGGGTGCTGGGTGGGTGCAGGCTGGGCTCAGTCTCTCACACTGTGTCAGGGTGCTGGGTGGGTGCAGGCTGGGCTCAGTCTCTCACACTGTGTCAGGGTGCTGCATCTGTGCAGGCTGGGCTCAGTCTCTCACACTGTGTCAGGGTGCTGCGTCTGTGCAGGCTGGGCTCAGTCTCTCACACCGTGTCAGGGTGCTGGGTGGGTGCAGGCTGGGCTCAGTCTCTCACACCGTGTCAGGGTGCTGGGTGGGTGCAGGCTGGGCTCAGTCTCTCACACCGTGTCAGGGTGCTGGGTGGGTGCAGGCTGGGCTCAGTCTCTCACACAGTGTCAGGGTGCTGGGTGGGTGCAGGCTGGGCTCAGTCTCTCACACTGTGTCAGGGTGCTGGGTGGGTGCAGGCTGGGCTCAGTCTCTCACACCGTGTCAGGGTGCTGGCTAGGTGCAGGCTGGGCTCAGCCTCTCACACCGTGTCAGGGTGCTGGGTCAGTGCAGGCTGGGTGTGGATATGCAGATAGAATAATGACAGGTGCCAGGAACTTTTATAGAACAAACATGAGCTTTATTCACATCTGTTTATAAGGCTCGCCATACAAAAACAGACTTCATGTCAGACATTAACTGGTGGCAGATAATATGGTTACTCTGTGCTGGTTGTGCCAATCCGATTATGCACCGGAGCTACTACCGGATCACCCACTCACTTCTCTTCCTGAATGAGAATAATCTTGGGCCATTACTATAAGCGCTAACTATATAGAGCTTGTTCCCTAACTCAAAACAGTAAATGGTGACAGGACATCCTTAATAAACATAACTATACACACAAAACTATTTACAGGACTCACAGTGAGGCGCCAGTCTGAACTCTGAGGAACCCGTTTCTAGAACATCGGGTGGCGCTACATATACCCTTCTATCTCCTATAGTGACATCATTGGTCACAAGACATACAAAGGAGGGGCTATCCCTTCCTGTATCACATGGTGGGTAGGGGAGAGTAGCCTGAGAGATACCACATAATTAACTCATTAAGGCTGTTAACCCTTTATACTACTAATAGTCCCCAAAGAGGGGGGGGGGGCTACATACATTTAAAAAAAGTACTCAGGTACTCAGTGACTAATGTGTTATGATACTAGAGGGCATGGAGTACCCCACTGTTAGAACCACAGAGTACCACTATTTTGTATTTAGGACCCCAGGGTACCGCTAATTTTGTTTATTGACACACAGTTCCACTTTGTAAGATAACAATAGAACAAAACAGATAGAGTGCGCAAATTATTATTTCTAATGTTTAAACCCTTCACCACCGTTGTGTTAATTTTATAACATAATACAACCTCTAAATCGATGGGTGATCTGCAGCTATGTGAACAGGGGTAAAACCCCTAGGCAACTGAAACACAAAGAAAGACAAGAGCGCAAACGCACATAGTGAAGTTTGTAAAAATATGGGTGTATATTATTTAGGGTATAATATCTGCGTACATCAGATTAGTGGGTAATAAGCATTTCATGTGCAATACATGAGTTTACCACACGCCGCACTGCCGCCTCCAGGCCTCAGGAGTTCTCTCTCACAGCATCCAGGACAAGCTACCACGGTTGTAGTATGGAACCTCCGCTGCGGTGCTGTATCCTGATCGATATCCTTCCCCAATCGCTGCCGTCACTACCGCTCACTCCTCGGATCTGCCTCCGACTGCCACTGCACCTCAGAGCACTGTGTTGGTAGGTCACGTGTCCCGCGGGGTTTTGCGACCGGCCGCAAAGGGAGGTTGGGGCGTAAAGCGTGATGGTAGCTTTACTGCAGTATGCCGAGTGCAGCTCTTTGCATGAAATCAGTCCAATGGAGATAAACCACGCAGAGTGTGGAGATACAGTTCTAGGACTTTTAAAAATCTTATCCAACGCGTTTCGAAGCATAAGCTTCTTCTTCAGGGAGACACAGCCTGGTCAGCTCTAGGATGAGGTTGCAGACTGGAAGTGTACTAAGCACCCACCCTCAGGTGTCAGAACAAGCTCGATGCAATCTCACAAAGCATCAATAATTACAAGTGTTCCTACCTCTCATGTTTGACGGTTGGTAACCAAAGTTGCCCCCTGTCTGTTGTCTGGAGCGAGCAAACGCAAATAGTCACTTGCTCAAAAGAGAACTACATTTTGTTGTGTGCTGAACTGGGCATACAGTATAGTTGAAAGTTGAAAAGATCTGCGGGCACACCAGGTTATTAACTAAATTAAGATAAATATTTATTTTACATACAGTGAAACCAACGTTTTGGCCATAAAGGCCTTCATCAGGGTGCGTGCCTGGAGACCTTTCCAACTATACAAATCTGTGACAGGTGGCTTCTTGGATGCACCCGGTAACCTATTTCCAACACTTTATTGTTGTTGCTAAATTATTCTTTTGATTTCTTGCTGTGCATGACCTTTATCTGGTTTTGAACATATAGTTTAAAGTAATATAAATATAAATGTGCTATCAGAATTATATTGTAACTTTAATGAGGGCCCAAGTATGAAGAGCAAGATCAGCGGGTGGGATAGTGAGTACCCTAGAGGGGGCGCCATGCTGGTACCTTGGTAACAGGTAGACGGTTCCCAGACTTTGGATATGGAATGCTCTGGGTAGTTTATCTGTTGATTAGTTACACTCTCTGGGCAGTCCAAATAAAGAGTCATAAGACTATTCACAACAAACGATAATCCCTGGACTTGTTTGATAAAAGCATTGGCCTGTGTAACTGCCTGCCGGTTACTTATTACAGTCGTCTTTCCACCCTGACCTGCTCTCTGTTAATCATAACTCACATTACCAAACATTTAGATCCTAACTGGACAGAATGGATGGTGGAATCTCAGACCAGGACGCTATAAGGTTTAACGTTTCCTAACACTCATCCACGTTCTTTCACTTATACTTAAAGTCAGAATGAACTCTTCCATTTGAGTTATTTAGATATTTTTTTAAATTAACCACGGTAATGTATTTAAAGGTGATGTTCCCTCCCAAAATGACCTACATAAGTTCCATAGGTTGCCCTTTAAAGCAGATTACCAACCTTGTTTTTTTTTTCCCCTATTCTTTTTTTTTTCAACTACATTTTTATTATAAAAAGGCCCAAAGCCTTCAGTAGTGTTCACATGGCAACTCCTGCTATTTATTCACACTGTATCCACAACACCAGGCAGCACAGAGCTGAGTTACAAAGGATATTATCAGAAAAACATGTATTTATTCTTCTCAGATAAGGTTCCCAGAGATCTACCAATGTCACTAAGAGAGAGGGGCTTAAAGTCTCCAGTCCAATTTTTAGGACTAAAATACACTGTGGTGCAGAATAAAGTTAAAGATGATGGCACTCTAATGGACTGGTGATCAAAATAAATTATTTATTTGTGGAGTAGCATCAACATTATGACCAAGCATGGACCTTTATCTTGATCAGAGTTTCGGTCCCAGCATGGACCTTTATCTTGATCAGAGTTTCGGTCCCAGCATGGACCTTTATCTTGATCAGGGTTTCGGTCCCAGCACAGACCTTTATCGTGACCAGGGTTTTGGTTCCAGCACGTACCTTTATCTTGATCAGGGGTTCGGTCCTAGCATGGACCTTTATCGTGATCAGGGTTTCAGTCCCAACACAAACATTGATCTTGATCAGGGTTTCAGTCCCAGCACAGACATTTATCTTGATCAGGGGTTCGGTCCTAGCATGGACCTTTATCTTGATCAGGGTTTCGGTCCCAGCATGGTTCCAGCAAGGACCTTTATCGTGATCAAAGTTTCAGTCCCAGCATGGACCTTTATCTTGATCAGGAGTTCGGTCCTAGCATGGACCTTTATCTTGATCAGGTGTTCTGTCCTAGCATGGACCTTTATCTTGATCAGGGGTTCAGTCCCAGCATGGTCCCAGCACAGACATTTATCTTGATCAGGGTTTCGGTCCCAACATAGACCTTTATCTTGATCAGGAGTTCGGTCCTAGCATGAACCTTTATCTTGATCAGGGTTTCGGCCCCAACATAGACCTTTATCTTGATCAGGAGTTCGGTCCTAGCATGAACCTTTATCTTGATCAGGGTTTCAGTCCCAGCATGGACCATTATCTTGATGCTCTTCTTTTACTTTATTTGAAAAAATCCGCGAGCCGGAAAAAAACCAGAGGTGAAAACAGACATGCTGGTGTAGAGTATTGTGAAGATAAACAATAGACCATAAACACTCATTAACAACGAGGCCTCCATTTTGGGCGTAAAGTTCACGGAAGTAGCCTACGAACAGGAACAAGGGAAAACAGCTGCAATTGGCCTACGCAAGCCTAGTTTGAAATATATGAGTTATTTTCAGTGGTCTTATAAGCATTTTAGTACTGCATGTAGTTCAGCAAGTCCAACCCCACCCTGTAATATGGCCTCAGTAATTAAAAATAAGTTTAACAAATCCTATAAAAGTTTTATGCAGATGGAGTTGATCATGGATGGATCGAAGTCAGGGGTGGACAACGCCAGTCGTCGAGGGCCACCAACAGGCCAGGTATTAGGGAAATCCCTGCTTCAGGTGGCTGCATCAGTGTCTCAGTCAAAGACTCTGCTGAAGCAGGGACATCCTGAAAACCTGACCAGTTGCTGGTCCATGAGGACTGGAGTTTCCCACCCCGGGTCTAAGTCAGAAATAAATTGTCAGCCCCCCATATCTTTCTCTTCTTTAACAGGCGGTGGTTGCTGTGCTAGTCTACAACAATGGAGCAAAGCTGCGTGAGTATTTCACTGGTAAACACAGCTGACGTAATATTAATAACGATAGAAACTGGTTGCACCGCTCCAATGCTGCCAGCAGGGGCAATATCTCCCTGTGCTAAGCTCCAAGGGGCAGAGATGTGTGTGATACATTCTATGTAAAGTGCTGGCTACACTGCAGTGATATGTGAGTAAGTATAACACGATTTATTACTACTAAGCAAGATCGGCAAGTTCCACAGTCCGGTATAAAACTTTCTGTGCTATAACGCATGCTGATCTCTCATTACTGACTGCAAGGAGCTGTACATGTCCGGGGTTACCTAACCTCACTGCTGCCTCACTGAGCCGCCCATAGCGCATAACATTGTCGCTTTCAATATCAATATATTAATAGTGTGTTTGTGAACAGCCCGAGAGTGTTACAAGCTGTACTACATATTTGACATGGAGGATTTTGTTCTCTGCTTCCGTACAGGTGGCTCAATCAGTCCCTGCTTCAGCACAGGTGGCTGAATCAGGGGCTCGGTCTTGGACTGAGCCTCTGATTCAGCCACCTGTGCCGAAGCTGGAATATCCTGAAAACCTGACCTGTTGGGGGGTCTTGGGGACTCGAGTTGAGCACCTCTGTTATATATTATTATATTTTCAACATTGACAAGCAACCCGATACATTACATTCCCGGCTGCGGAGTCATTGCGGTTTTGTGTGGCTGTTTTGGTTTTTAAGTTGTTTTTTCCTCCCCACATAATTATAGTAATAATAACAGCATCATTATCTGTCAGGGCTTCAACTAATCACTTCATCGCTTTCCAATGCTTCACCAATCTATTCTTATACCAATTCTTCTATTAACTATTAGTTATTAGCTATAATTTCAGGAGGTCTAATAGTTTCCGGGAGGTACAGCACAGGTGGCTCAATCAGTCCCAGCATCAGCATGGGTGGCTCAATCAGTCCCTGCTTCAGCACAGGTGGCTCAATCAGTCCCAGCTTCAAAACAGGTGGCTCAACCAGTCCCTGGTTCAGCACAGGTGGCTCAATCAGTCCCAGCTTCAGCACTGGTTGCTCAACCAGTCCCTGCTTCAGCACAGATGGCTCAATCAGTCCCTGTTTCAGCACAGGTGGCTCAATCAGTCCCAGCTTCAGCACAGGTGGCTCAATCAGTCCCTGCTTCAGCATAGGTGGCTCAATCAGTCCCAGCTTCAAAACAGGTGGCTCAACCAGTCCCTGGTTCAGCACAGGTGGCTCAATCAGTCCCAGCTTCAGCACTGGTTGCTCAACCAGTCCCTGCTTCAGCACAGGTGGCTCGATCAGTGGCTCAGTTGGTGGCCCTTGAGGACTGGAGTTGGCCACCCCAGCGTAAACCCTAAAAAGTCTGTTGATATTGTCAGAGCAGAATAACGCTGCTTTGTATCCGCCCCCTACTCTTTGTAACACTGCTGTTTCATTATATACGTGAACAAAACGTATTCTTTTCCCAGCGGGGTTATTGCTCATAATATTACGCTAAGAACTTGTGGTAACTAATACTAGTTATACAGAACACACAGAGTTCTGTTTCCCATTACATGGCACCAGCCAGGTATTCAGCGGCATGCAATGCGTCAAAATTCCTTTCAGCCAATGAACCGAACACCATATATATGAGGTCACACCACGACCTTCCTACACACGGCGCACATTATAAAGGTTTGGGCTCCTTTTAGCACACTCAAATGTTGGCGCACAATACAAATTCAGATCTGATCTTTGTACGCAGGTCCCACAGTCTCACGCTGCTTGTATATGTTCCTATGTCCATTGGCTCCTTGCTCTGCGTGTCTGCACTTCGCACAGGATGACGCTGCTTGTATATGTTCCTATGTGTATCGGCTCCTTGCTCTGCGTGTCTGCACTTCGCACAGGATGGCGCTGCTTGTATATGTTCCTATGTGTATCGGCTCCTTGCTCTGCGTGTCCGCACTCTGCACAGGATGACGCTGCTTGTATATGTTCCTATGTCCATTGGCTCCTTGCTCTGCGTGTCTGCACTTCGCACAGGATGACGCTGCTTGTATATGTTCCTATGTGTATCGGCTCCTTGCTCTGCGTGTCTGCACTTCGCACAGGATGGTGCTGCTTGTATATGTTCCTATGTGTATCGGCTCCGTACTCTGCGTGTCTGCACTCTGCACAGGATGGCGCTGCTTGTATATGTTCCTATGTGCATTGGCTCCTTGCTCTGCGTGTCTGCACTTCGCACAGGATGGCGCTGCTTGTATATGTTCCTAAGTGTATCGGCTCCTTGCTCTGCGTGTCTGCACTCTGCACAGGATGGCGCTGCTTGTATATGTTCCTATGTGCATCGGCTCCTTGCTCTGCGTGTCCGCACTCTGCACAGGATGACGCCGCTTGTATATGTTCCTATGTGTCTTGCTCTGCGTGTCCGCACTCTGCACAGGATACGCTGCTTGTTAGTCTATGTGCCGGCTCCTTGCTCTGCGTGTCTGCAACTGCGCACAGGATGGACGGATCTGTATATGTTCTGATGTGTATCGGCCCTTGCTTGTGTTCGGCACTCTGCACAGGATGGCGTGCTTGTATTGTCTATGTGCATGGCTCCTGCTCTGCGTGTTCGCACTCTGCACAGGATGGGCGCTGCTTGTATATGTTTCTATGTGCATTGGCTCCTTGCTTGCGTGTCTGCGCACTGCACAGGATGACGCTGCTTGTATTATGTTCCTATGTGATTGGCCTGTCTGCTTGTCTGCACCTTCGCACAGGATGGCGGCTGCTGTATATGTTCCTATGTGTATCGGCTCCTTGCTCTGCGTGTCGCACCTGCACAGGATTGACGCTTGCTTGTAGTGTTCCTATGTGATTGCTCCTGCTCTGCGTGTCGCAATCTGCACAGGATGGCGCTGCTTGTATATGGTCCTATGTGATTGGTCCTTGCTCTGCGTGTTGCACTCTGCACAGGATGACGCTGCTTGGGTATATGTTCCTATGGCATTGTCCTGCTATGCGTCGGTCTGCACTTCGCACAGGATGGCGCTGCTTGTATAGGTTCCTATGTTGTATCGGCTCCTTGCCTCTGCGTTGTCTGCACTCGCACAGGATGGCGCTGCTTGTATATGTTCCTATGTGTATCGGGCTCCTTGCTCTGCGTGTCTGCACTCTGCACAGGATGACGCTGCTTGTATATGTTCTATGGTGCATCGGCTCTGCTCTGCGGTGTCTGCACTTCGCACAGGATGACGCTGCCTTTGTATATGTTCATGTGCATCGGCTCCTTGCGTCTGCATGGCTGAACTTCGTCACAGGATGGCGCTGCTTGTATATGGTTCCTATGTGTACGGCTCCTTGCCTCTGCGTGTCTCCACTTCGCATAGGATGGCGCTGCTTGTATATGTTCCTATGTGTATCGGCTCCTTGCTGCTGCGTGTCCGCACTCACTGCACAGGAATGGCCGCTGCTTGTATATTTCCTATGTGCATCGGCTCCTGCTATGCGTTGTCGGCCCTGGCACAGGGATGACGTGCTTGTATATGTTCCTGATGTGTATGGTCCTTGCCTGGTGTCTGCACTCTTGCACAGGATGACGCTGCTTGTATATGTTCTATGTGCACGGCTCCTTGCTCTGCGTGTCTGCACTTCGCACAGGATGACGCTGCTTGTATATGTTCCTATGTGCAATCGGCTCACTTGCATCTGCGTGTCCGCACTCTGCACAGGATGACGCTGCTTGTATACTGTTCATATGTGTATCGGCCTACTGCTCTGTGTGTCTGCACTCTGCACAGGATGACGCTGCTTGTATATGTTCCCTATGTCCATCGGCTCCTGCTCTGCGTGTCCCGCACTCTGCACAGGATGGCGTGCTTGTATATGTTCCTATGGTGTATCGGCTCCTCTCTGCTCTGCGTTGTCGCACTCTGCACAGGATGCGCGCCTGCTTTATATGTGCCTATGTGTATCGGGCTCCGTACTCTGCGTGTCCGCACTCTGCACAGGATGGCGCTGCTTGTATATGTTTCCTATGTATCGGCTCCTTGCTCTGCGGTGTCAGCACTCTGCACAGGATGGCGCTGCTTTTATATGTTCCTATGTGTATCGGCTCCTACTCTGCGGGTCTGCACTCTGCACAGGATGGCGCTGCTTGTATATGTTCCTATGTGTATCGGCTCCTTGCTCTGCGTGTCGCACTCGCACAAGGATGGGCGCTGCTGTATGATATGTTCCTATGGCATCGGCTCCTTGCTCTGCGTGTCCGCACTCTGCACAGGATGACGTGTTGTATATGTTCCTATGTGCATCGGCTCCTGCTCTGCGTGTCTGCACTCTGCACAGGAGTGGCGCTGCTTGTATATGTTCCTATGTTGTATCGGCTCCTTGCTCTGCGTGTCTGCACTTCGCACAGGATGACGCTGCTGTGTATATGTTCCTATGTGATCGGCTCTTGCTCTGGTGTCTGCACTCACACAGGATGGCGCGTGTTGTATATGTTCCTATGTGTTATCGGCTCCTGCTCTGCGTGGTCTGCACTTCGCACAGGATGACGCTGCTTGTATATGTTCCTATGTGTATCGGCTCCTTACTCTGCGTGTCTGCACTCTGCACAGGATGGCGCTGCTTGTATATGTTCTATGTGCATTGGCTCCTTGCTCTGCGTGTCTGCACTTCGCACAGGATGGCGCTGCTTGATATGTTCTAGTGTTATCGGCTCGCTTGCTCTGCGTGTCCGCACTCTGCACAGGATTGACGTGCTTGTATATGTTCCTTGTGTATCGGCTCCTTGCTCTGCGTGTCCGCATTCTGCACGGATGAGCGCCGCTTTATATGTTTCTATGTGTATCGGCGCCTTGCTCGCGTGTCCGCACTCTGCACAGGATGAGCTGCTTGTATATGTTCTATGTGCATCGGCTCCTTGCTCTGCGTGTTGCACTTCGCACAGGATGGGTGCTTGTATATGTTCCTATGTGTATCGGCTCCTTGCTCTGCGTGTCGCACTCTGCACAGGATGACGCTGCTTGTAATGTTCCTATGTTATCGGACTCCTTGCTTGCGTGTCACGCATTCTGACAGGATGACGCCGCTTGTATATGTTCTATGTGTATCGGCGCTTGCTTGCGTGTCCGCACTCGCACAGGATGACGGCTGCTGTATATGTTCATGTGCATCGGCTCCTTGCTCTGCGTGTCTGCACTTCCACAGGATGACGCTGCTTGTATATGTTCCTATGTGTATCGGCGCCTTGCTCTGCGTGTCCGCACTCTGCACGGATGACGCTGCTTTGTATATGTTCCTATGTGCATCGGCTCCTTGCTCTGCGTGTTGCACTTCGCACAGGATGACGCTGCTGTATATGTTCCTATGTGCATCGGCTCCTTGCTCTGCATGTTTGCATCTGCACAGGATGGCTGCTTGTATATGTTTCCTATGTGTACGGTCCTTGCTCTGCGTGTCTGCACTTCGCACAGGTGACGCTGCTTGTATATGTTCCTAGTGTATCGGCTCTTGCTCTGCGTGTCGCACTCTGCACAGGATGGCGCTGCTTGTAGTATGTCCTATGTGTATCGGCTCCTTTACTCTGCGTGTTGCACCTGCACAGGATGGCGCGCTTGTATATGTTCCTATGTGCATTGGCTCCTTCTCTGCGTGTCTGCATTCGCACAGGATGGCGACTGCTTGTATATGTTTCCTATGGCATCGGCTCCTTGCTCTGCTGTCTGCCACTTCGACAGGATGGCCGCTGCTTGTATATGTTCCTATGTACATCGGCTCTTGCTCTGCGTGTCTGCACTCTGCACAGGATGGCGCTGCTGTATATGTTCCATGGGTATCGGCTCCTTGCTCTGCGTGTCTGCACTCTGCACAGGATGGCGCTGCGTTGTATATGTTCCTATGTGTATCGGCGCCTTTCTGGGTCTGCACTCGCACAGGATGGCGCTGCTGTATATGTTCCTATGTGCATCGGCTTTGCTCTGGTGTCTGCACTTCGCACAGGGATGGCGCTGCTTGTTATGTTCCTATGTCCATCGGCTCCTTGCTCTGCGTGTCTGCACTCTGCAAGGATGGCGCTGCTTGTATATGTTTCCTATGTGCATCGGCTCCTTGCTCTGCGTGTCCGCACTACTGCACAGGATGGCGCTGCTTGTATATGTTCCTATGTGTATCGGCTCCTTGTCTTGCGTGTCCGCACTCTGCACAGGAGGGCGCTGCTTGTATGTTCCTATGTGTATCGGCTCCTTGCCTGCGTGTCCGCACTCTGCACAGGATGGCGCTGCTTGTATATGTTCCTATTGTGTATCGGCTCCTTGCCTGCGTGTCTGCACTTCTGCACAGGATGGCGCTGCTTGTATTGTTCCTATGTGTATCGGCTCCTTGCTCTGCGTGTCCCCACTCTGCACAGGATGACGCTGCTTGTAATGTTCCTATGTGCATGGCTCCTTGCCTGCGTGTCTGCACTTCGACAGGATGGCGCTCTGTTATGTTCCTATGTGCATCGGCTCCTTGCCCTGCGTGTCTGCACTTCGCACAGGATGACGCTGCTTGTATATGTTCCTATGGTATCGGCTCTGCTATGCGTGTCTGCACTTCGCACAGGATGCCGCTTGTATATGTTCCTAGTGTTAGCGTCCTGCTCGCGTGTCTGCACTCTGCCAGGATGGCGCTGTGTATATGTTCCTATGGTGCATCGGCTCTTGCTCGCGTGTCCGCACTCTGCACAGGATGCGGCTGCTTGTATATGTTCCTATGTGTATCGGCCCTTGCTTGCATGTCCGCACTCTGCACAGGATGCGGCTGTTTGTATATGTTCCTATGTGTATCGGCTCCTTACTCTGCGGTCGCACTCTGCACAGGATGACGCTGCTTGTATGTTCCTATGTGTATCGGTTGCTCTGCGTGTCGCACCCTCTGCACAGGATGCCGCTGCTTGTATATGTTCCTATGTGGCATCGGCCTTGCTCTGCGTGTCCGCACTCTGCACAGGATGGCGCTGCTTGTATATGTTCACTATGTGCATCGGCTCTTGCTCTGCGTGTCCGCACTCTGCACAGGTTGGCGCTGCTTGATATGTTCTATGGTATCGGCTCCTGTCTGCGTGTCGCACTCTGCACAGGATGGCGCTGCTTGTATATGTTCCTATGTGTATCGGCTCCTTGCTCTGCGTGTCCGCACTCTGCACAGGATGGCGCTGCTTGTATATGTTCCTATGTGTATCGGCTCCTTGCTCTGCGTGTCCGCACTCTGCACAGGATGGCGCTGCTTGTATATGTTCTATGTGTATCGGCTCCTTGCTCTGCGTGTCCGCACTCTGCACAGGATGGCGCTGCTTGTATATGTTCCTATGTGTATCGGCTCCTTGCTCTGCGTGTCCGCACTCTGCACAGGATGGCGCTGCTTGTATATGTTCCTATGTGTATCGGCTCCTTGCTCTGCGTGTCCGCAATTGACACGGATGGGACGCTGCTTGTATTGTTCCTATGTGCATCGGCTCCTTGCTCTGCGTGTCCGCACTCTGCACAGGATGGACGCTGCTTGTATATGTTCCTATGTGCATGGCCCTTGCTCTGCGTGTCCGCACCTCTGCACAGGATGAGCGTGCTTGTATATGTTCTATGTGCATCGGCTCCTTGACTCTGCGTGTCCGCACTCGCACAGGATGACGCTGCTTGTATATGTTCCTATGTGCATCGGCTCCTTGTCTGCGTGTCTGCACTCTGCACAGGATGACGCTGCTTGTATATGTTTATGTGCATGGCTCCTTGCTCTGGTGCCGCACTCTGCACAGGATGCGCTGCTTGTATATGTTCCTATGTGTATCGGCTCCTTGCTCTGCGTGTCCGCACTTGCACAGGAGGACGCTGCTTGTATATGTTGCTAGTGCATCGGCTCCTTGCTCTGCGTGTCCGCACTCTGCACAGGATGGCGCTGCTTGTATATGTTACTATGTGCATCGGCTTCCTGCTCTGGTGTCCGCACTCTGCACAGGATGACGCTGCTTGTATAGTTCCTATGTGCATGGCTCCTTGCTCTGCGTTGTCGCACTGCACAGGATATGACGCTGCTTTGTTATAGTTCCTATGTGCATCGGCTCCTTGCTCTGCGTGTGCCGCACTCTGCACAGGATGACGCTGCTTGTATATGTCCTATGTGCATCGGCTCCTTGCTCTGGTGTCCGCACTCTGCACAGGATGGCGCCTGCTTGATATGTTCCTATGTGCTATCGGCTCCTTGCTTGCGTGGTCAGCACTTGCACAGGATGGCGCGCTTGTATTGTTCCTATGTGCATCGGCTCCTTGCTCTGCGTGTCCGCACTCTGCACAGGATGAGCGCTGCTTGTATATGTTCTATGTGCATCGGCTCCTTGCTCTGCGTGTCCGCACTCTGCACAGGGATGCGCTGCTTGTATATGTTCCTATGTGCATCGGCTCCTTGCTCTGCGTGTCTGCACTCTGCACAGGATGACGGCTTGTATATGTTCCTATGGCATTGGCCTCATTGCTTCTGCGTGGTGCTGCACTCGCACAGGATGACGCGCCGCTGCTTGTATATGTTCCTATGTGCATCGGCTCCTTGCTCTGCGTGTCCGCACTCTGCACAGGATGACGCTGCTTGTATATGTTCCTATGTGCATCGGCTCCTTGCTCTGCGTGTCCGCACTCTGCACAGGATGACGCTGCTTGTATATGTTCCTATGTGCATCGGCTCCTTACTCTGCGTGTCCGCACAGGATGACGCTGCATCTAACATTCCATTTGCCTAAATAATGATTAAGACATTTAAGGCACAAAGGATCCAGGACAAATCAGGTGATATCTACGCAGATCAAACACAGAGGGAGTGTGACCCCTGCTGTAATCACAATACAAGGATGTCCCCATACCCACAATGTCGTCACAATTTAAGGTTATGACAACGTTGCCTTTATATTACTTCTGTAACCCTCTATCCCTGGCTCTACAGGTGGCCACATCAGATAGACTATATACCTAGGCAGTGCTCAGTCTCTCAGGCCTTTGCAGGGTGCTGGGTGTGGGTGCTGGGTAGGTGCAGACTGGGTGTGTATAATTGAATGTAACAAGGACTGGCGCCAGGAACTTGTATAAACAAAAAGGTGCTTTATTTGACAGCCGTCAACAACGCGTCACAGACACAGACGTGTCCCTTCTTAACTCTCCCTCCTACGCTGGGGACGTACTTACTCTTGTTACCCATAGTAAAGGACACGTTGGCAGTCTCTTGCATGGGAGTAGTAATGCTCCAGCACCTGTCAGGTGGGCTCTCCTGGGATACCCTTTAGGCTCCTCATTTAGCCACCCCATTACGGAGTACCACATACTTCTTCCATACCTATGCTCAAGGAACCTTCTGGTTGGGCCGGCCCAAACACAATCCGGAGTTACTATGCTGAATACTCCTTACCAAAGCATGCTTCCTCCTTTCCAATAGTGAGGAAACAGACGAGGGCCGTTACTACTGGTGCACACATAAAGCTGCAGTCCACGGTGCTGGAGTTTCTGAAATGTTATTTTTTCCCACTTTAATATGCGCATCAATACAATCCACACATTTGATAAGTAGTTAGCTAAGTTGCCGATTGATCCGTTCTCCTGTGATTGTTCGGCGAAGATTCGGCTCCGGGGGTTCACTAAATGGCGGTCAGTGCAGCAGAAGAGGACCAAAGATGCAAAGTTCTGTGGGAAAGACCATGTGACCAGGCAATCACTGGATACAATTGGTGCACTGCTAGTGAGAGGGCGGGGCTCAAAAAGGGGTGTGCCAGAGTCTGTTTCAGAAGGGGAAGGGGAAGGGGATGTGAGTTTATAAATTACTGCTATAGAAACAAAAAATATTTGTTATTTTATAATACATTAAAAATGTAATTGAGCGGTTTTTTTTTAAAGTGCTACAAGTATTTTCTCCTGGTGCAGAGCTGATTTATTGAAAACAGAAACAAACAAAAAACACACTGAAAACAACAAACGGTGACAGGACACATATTAATATATTTGACCATACACATAAACCTATTTACAGGACTCACAGTGAGGACCCCAGTCTGAACTCTGAGGAACCTGCTTCTAGAACATCGGGTGGAGCTATGTGTACTCTCTATATTAGAAGAAAGGAACACAGGGCGCACCAAAGGTGAAAATATAATGTATTAAACAGACAAATAAAGCAAGTGGGAACTTACATATATGATGTCTGTAGTTCAGTGGGTTTGTAAAACGATGTGTCCGTGTTGCCTTGTTGCTGGCTAGGGAGCTGGGAGACAGTGTACTCTTGGCATTAGATCCCGCGCGCTTGGATCAGCTGGTGCCTCGGCGCTGATCTGCTTCTTCCCGTATTTACATATCATTATATATGGTCTATACGTGTCCTGCATTTCATGTCTTTTACCCTTGGATATACCTGTGACTCTCACTGAATGCTAGGTGTAGACATTGTATATCTGGGACGGCCTTGATTCTTTGTTGCTGCTAGTTTATTGCTGTGTTTCCATTTTCCTGTTGCTTCTTTCTATATACCGATACATATATAGCATCATCTTTATGTTGGATTAGGGATGTTGCTTTTCCAGCTAGTTATATGGACACATTTTCTCTCTTAGGTGAGGCAAAATGTGTCCACTCCCAATTAAGCGATTACTATAACAAGACAAATTTCCCTAGCCAATTCCAATCAGTCTTTCGCCCCAAACACTCCACTGTAACTACCCTGCTAAAAGTTTGCAATGAAATCCAGTGTGGAATGGAACGGGGTCAACTCACTGGTGCAGTATTCCTAGATTTTGCAAAGGCTTTTGATACTGTTGATCATGCTATCCTGCTTAACAAACTCCAGAGCTCTGGAATAGGGAAGCATGCTTAAAACTGGTTTCAGTCCTACCTATCAGGTAGATCCCAACATGTGTCCATCTCAGGCTCTAACTCCAACCCCCTGGATATCACCTGTGGTGTCCCGCAAGGCTCTGTTCTTGGACCCCTACTCTTCTCAGTGTTCATCAATGATCTTCCCACAGCTTGTAAGGAAGCCTCAATACACATGTATGCAGATGACACAATCCTATATGCACACAGCCATACCCTCTCTGACCTTGAACACATACTTCAATCTGACTTTTTGAGATTCGAAAACTGGATTTCCCAGAACAAACTGTTTTTAAACACCGACAAGACTGTAACAATTGTATTTGGGACCAAGACTACATTTTTAAAGCTTCCAGTGACTGAGCTCCAGATCAGAACCAACGCTAACACCACCCTAACTCCTGTTACTAGTTTTAAATACCTGGGCATATGGTTTGACTCCCACTAAACATTCAGAATGCACATTGATGCCCTGACATCCAAAACCTATGCCAAACTGGGGGTACTTTACAGGAACAAATCCTCCCTAAGCCTGCTGGTCAGAAAGCGTATTGCACAGCAGATGCTAATGCCAATTATCGACTATGGAGACATAGTATATGGCTCGGCACCCCAAACCCACCTTGGAAAACTTGACACCCTCTACAATTCAATTTCACGTTTCGTTCTCCAATGCAACTACAACACACATCACTGCGAAATGCTCAAAGAACTAGATTGGTCATCACTCGAGTCTAGGCGCAAAGTTCACCTTTCCTGTCTTGCCTTCAAATACTTTCTGGGAAGCTACCCGTCTATCTGAACAAGCTCCTCACCCCCTCCACATGCAGCACTTATCATCTGAGATCTGACTCCAAAAGACTGTTCATGGTCCCAAGGCTCAACAAAGTATCCGGCCGCTTCTCATTCTCTTACCGTGCACCCCAAAACTGGAACAACCTACCAGAGACTCTCACAGCCGCCACCAGTTTAAGTTCTTTCAAATCTAAGGCTATCTCACATTTTAATCTGGTCTGTAACTGTTACATACGCCTATAACATATATTATCTGTAACTGTGCATGCAATGTCTTGTATATAATGTATACCCTGTTCATTTATGTAACTGTATTTGTAATCATGTGTTATTTGTCATATTAACTCTGTGCCCAGGACATCCTTGAAAACGAGAGGTAACTCCCAATGTATTACTTCCTGGTAACCTATTTTATAACTAAATAAATAAACATACTACTGATTGTCCTCCACCTGTGTATTAGTATTATTGTGAGGTCTATTTATATTGGTAGCGGTCTCAAGTATATTAGGACTCATAATAGGTATTTTGTCCTCTATATGGCATTCATAGGAGCCTCTATTATTACTTGGCTTCTATTTGCACATTCTTGCATTAACATAGCCTATGGAGATGGTTCACTATATGTTTTTAGTGTTTTAATATAGTCCTCATTCAGTTGTCTGTTTAATAACGTTTATACTTATGTACTCATACTTGTGTGCCCCATTTTGGAGTTTTAGTAGGTCCTGTTCTATGGGACCTACAATCCGTCTCCGCATATAATATACTCAGTGACTCCAGGGGGCACCACCTGTAATATACAGGTTTATTATATGTGGGTACATTATTCATATTGGTAGTAGTGCTCAATCAGTCCTTCTGTATTCATTGCGTCTCCTTAGCTGCCTGATTTTACAATATCCTCCTTTGCACAAACGGCAGTTTACACAGGACAACTCTGATGCTCTACCCCAACGCGTTTCACACACTGTGCTTCATCAGGTGTAGTTGGCTACATCCATATCAGACTAGATATACTGTGTGTTGCAGCAGGAGTCAATTTGGCTTAATTAATTAGTACACCTCAATTTGAAAACATCAATCATGGCCGTGGGTACCCTACATAATCAATGATCACTTTCATGATCATATAAGTGTCAGATAAGTATGGTAAATTACCTAAATTGTAAAGTCTATGTTTTATATCTTGACAGTATAGAGATAATGCTGTATGGTCTGATATGGATGCTAAAGAATAACAAGAGCATATGTAAAAGTTTTCTTTAAAAAATAAAATAATAAAACACAACATTAAACAGTTCCAACAAATAACATATGCATGATTCCAGTACATAATCAAAAAACACACAGGGGTTTAAGGGAAATATTGATGAAATGAGGGGGGGGGGAGGGAGGGAAAGATGAAAAGTGGGAGGGGGAGGGGATAAGAGGAAGGGGT
>WSYH01002044.1:0-98107 GCA_036426205.1 Ascaphus truei
TGACGTCAATGGATTCAACCGGAACAAGTTCACATGAGTATAACTGGTGGACGGCTGATCCGCAGTTCTTCAATGTCCAGGTACCCTCATTCCCGCAATGTTAGGTGTTCCCTACCTGTCTTCTGGGTTAGGGGGGGTTCCGATGTCTTCTGTGTAAACCTTGAGTCAGATTCTAGTACTCTCCAACAGATCTCTGGCCAGATCTGTTGTGCTATATATACATATGTATGCACACACAGCTGTCTCTCACACATTCTTAAACTCCTTGTTTTTCCATCCCTATACACCAATAGGGACCACATAGTATCCACACACACTTTTAGTTTTGCTACTAACTCTCACATTTCCACACCCACCCACACCATTTATATCCGCTCCCACACCACACACACCTTTAGTAAAGCACTGTATATACTGTGGGCTCTCCATTCATGTTAATTCACACTTATACACATACACACTCTTTCATCACTTGCTCTCAGGAACCTTTTGACACATCCAGCCATAAAACACATCCACACGGGGGAAGGACCAGCACAGATAACATTCCAATAGACACTGTTTATAGTATAGCTTTTGTTTGCTTCATTCATTGTAACATCGCCGGAAGAAGAGATCAGTGTATCTCGAAAGCTCACACAAATAAAAGCATTTCGTTAGCCACAGAACGGTATCATCTATTTATTTTTTGGATTATTGAGCTCGGCTAACACGTCCTGATAACCCTCTACATAGACACACACACCACACCCAACACACCACACACACACAGAGGCACACACCACGACCACACACACCACACGACACACACACACACACACACAACACACACACACACACACAGACACACACAACACCCACACACACACACACACACACACACACACACCCACAATATATATTACATTACCCACAAACACCACACCCTATCATACACCCCTAACATACAGTATATATATGACAGCAGTGATACTATAGGCCGCGGGGGCCCTCGGGTGTTACCCGCAGGCCTGCAGTACCAATTCTGTCCCCCACCAAATTAATTTTTAAAACACATACATACTTATAAAGAAATACCCCCATAACCCACCCCCCCCCCCCCTTACACATACAGTATAGTAATGGGCACATTAAATACATATTGCACTCACCCTTGTCCGGCTGCCACGATGAAGGCCATCTTCATCACCATCCATGCCCCCTCCGATGCTGCAAAACATAAACAAGAATAAAAACAGCCCCATTGTGGCCCACGGTGACCCGCGGAAACCAACTGGTTGACCATGGCACCTGGCGGGGACCACCCGCAGCCCTCCAGACCCTGTTTGAAACCATGTGCTGGGCTACTGTAGGTCTGGAGGTGACCCGTCAGGCCCATCGGGGACTCCCATGGGCCTGGGGTATTAAACCTGTATGTAAAATAATAAATCATGTATTTACGGGGGGGGGCACAGGGGGTGGGTTATGTATTTAATAAATATAATGATGTTTATTGTGGGGCTGTGTTTTGTTTTTATTGTGGGTACTGGGGGTGGGGGAAGGGGGTATTGGTCCAAAGGGTATGTGGGTAGGCCTCCCGGCTGGGTATTGGGTGAGGGTGGTTAGGCCTCACGGGGTGGGGGGGTAGTGGGGGAGGGTATGTAGGCCTCCTGAGTGGTGGGTGAGGGTGGGTTAACCCCTTAATGACTGTAGCGGTTAATAACCGCTATGGTGATTAAGGTGTTAGGGGACATTACATTGGCTGTTTTTATTCTTGTTTATGTTTTGCAGAATCGGAGGGGGCATGGACGGTGATGAAGATAAGGATTGCCTTCATCGTGGCAGCCGGACATGGGTGAGTGCATTATGTATTTAATGTATTTATTGTTCTTTATGTA
Organism: Ascaphus truei; assembly: GCA_036426205.1. Taxonomy (NCBI): domain Eukaryota; kingdom Metazoa; phylum Chordata; class Amphibia; order Anura; family Ascaphidae; genus Ascaphus; species Ascaphus truei. The sequence goes on from WSYH01002044.1 coordinate 1,878, forward strand.
TTTAAAATGGGCAAATTCACTATTATCCATATGTGGATAATATTAATTTTGAAAATTACTATACTGTGTGTGTTAAGGGTGGTGTATTTATGTGTTGTTCTTTTTTTGGGGTGCACATAATTGGTACTGCAGGACTGCGGGGAACACCCGAGGGCCACCGCCGGCCTATAGTATCATTGCTGTGCATCCCAAAAATGGTATATATGTAATGGGGTTATAGGACTTGTTGATGGCACAGGGGGTGTATGTTGTTTATTGCAATGTTTATTGGAGGCAATTGTCCCCAATAAACATGCTATTATGCCTTAACCCCTTCATTGCCTTAGCGGCTATCCGCTATGGTAATGAAGCAGCATTAATGTATTTTAATAAAATTGTGCGGGAGCAGGGGGTCCCCTGAGCTGAACCGCATTGATATTGATATGGGCGCAATGACCCCTTGCTTCCCAATACCGGCCCCCGTTGGGGGCATGTTGACAGTGTCAACCCCTCTTTATAGCGGCGCACGTACGCGTATGGGACTATAAAGATGGCGGCGACACAGGCACCCGATACGCATACCGGGGCCTGTAACTCGGGAACAGGGGGTCCCTATCACAAATCAATCGTGTTCAGCTCTGGGGACCCCCTGCTCCCGTACCACTATTATTAAAAACATAATGCTGCTTCATTACCATAGCAGATAGCCCAAAGTTAAGGAATGATATTTATATGTGTGTTTTACCTCAAGTGTAGAGGAGGCAGAGGCGCTCAGAGCTGAACCACTTTGGTTTAAGGTCCAGGACCCCCTGCGTCCACCGAAACAGGCCACTTATGGGGTGCCGGTATCCCCTCTGCTTTGTTTACTCCGCGTCACGTATTGGGACATTTAAATTTCAGAGGACCGGCACCATCATAAGGGGCCTGTATCTCGGAAAGCAGGGGGTCCCCGGACCTGAAACCAATGCGTTCAGCTCCAGAGACCCCTGCACATCTACACTATTAATAAAAATTGTTTTGAATATTTTTTATTTGCCGATGTTTGCAGAGAGATGTTGCGGATCTCTCTCTCCTGCAACACACTATCGGCAGGGGATGGGGCTCTTGCCAGATTCGGCACAGACGTCGTCTCGCCCACCGCTACTCTGCGTTTTGCTTTCTGCAGTGATTCACCAGCATTCGGCCTTCCTGAATACTGTGAGGCAAATCGCCAAACTCATGCGATATTGACCCCTGCCGAGGTCTTTTTCGGTGCTTCTGCATGAGCCCCGTGTCGGATAACCGAGGACTGCCCGTAATAAGGTTGCATCTACATTTTGGACTTCAAAGGAATGGGCAACAGCCGTTTCCCAAATGGTGGGTCGCGACCCGGCACCAGCCCACGGCAGAAAATTGCCGGGTTCAGCGAGCTTGCCCGCGGTGTCTCCCCCACCCCCCCTCCCCCGCCGATTAAAAAATACAGCGATTCACCCCTTGCGGTCCCGCCGCATGTGCAGCTCCTCTCCCCCCCCGCTCCCACTGGGACGAGCGGAAGTACTATTCCTCTGCGGCCCTCTTCCTCCCGCGCCCGCTTCCAGAGCTCACCGTCCTGTGCACCCCCTCCCGCCCCCTCCTCCCAGCACCACCTCCGGCCCCCCGTCCCGGCCCCCCTCCCTGGCCCCCCTCTCACTCCACCGCCATTCCTCCCACAGCCCCATCGCCCCCCCCCTCGCGTACACCGCCCCCCTCCAGCCCAGCGCTCCGTGCAGGTCCTTTATACTTGGACAAGTTAGCGCCGGCTCATTGCGGACTCCCCCCCACCCATTCCTGTCACCACCCCAATTCCCTCACGTTCCCACCCACCCAGTCCGGTCACCGCACACCATCACGGCAACCCAGTCACTGTCACCCACCCGTCACCACCCCCGAGCCAGGTCCTGTCACCCACCCACCCAGTCACGCACCCACCTTCACTGTCACCCCACCCCCACTGTCACCCCCACCCATGTCACTGTCACCCACCCAGTCACTGATCACCCCAGTCACTTCCCATCCACCCAGTCACTGTCACCACCCACCCAGTCACTGTCACCCACCCCCGTCACTGTCACCGCACCCCCCAGTCCTCTGTCAACCCACACACTGTCACCCCGCCACCCAGTCCCACTGTCCACCCACCACCCCCTCACTGTCACCCACCCGTCCACTGTCACAGTCCCCCTTCACTGTCACCCATCACACCCCCAACCCACCCACCCAGCACTGTCACCCCCCAGTCACTGCTGTCACCCACCCAGCCACTGCAACTGTCCCCCCCACCAGTACTGTCACCCCCACCACCACAAGCACCTGTCACCCCACCACCCAGTCACGTCACCCCACCCATCCAACCCCCCACCCAGTCACGTCCCACCCCCCACCCACCCCACCTCACCCACCGTCACTGTCACCCACCCCAGTCACTGTCACCCACCCACTTCACCTGTCACCCCACCACCCACTGTCACCCACCCACCCCATCACGTCAAGTCACTGTCACCCCCCATTCACGAGTCACCCACCACCCAGTCACTGTCACCCCACCCAGTCACTGTCAAAGTCACTGTCACCAGTCACCCACCCAGTACTGTCACTGTCACCCACCCAATCACTGTCACCCCACCCCCTTCTCCCACCCACCCACCGTCTCCCACACACCCACCGCACTGCCTCCCACCCAAGTTGTCCCAGTCCCCCCTCCCACCCAGTCCCCCCCTACCCACCCAGTCCCCAGTCCGCCTCCCTCCCCCCCACCCAGTCCCCAGTCCCCCCTCCCTCCACCCACCCCAGTCCCATCCCCCTACCCATCCCCCCTCCACCCACCCCCCGTCCCAGTCCCCCCTTCCCACCCACCCAGTCCCCACCCCCCCCTGTGTGTGTGTAGCAGTCCTGTGGTGTGTGTAGCCTGTCTCTGTTGTGGTAGCAGTGTGTGTGTGTAGCATGTCCTCTGTGTGGCGCGTGTGGTGTGTTCCAGTGTCTGCGTGTGTGTGTTTTTATCATGTGCTTGTGTGGTATCAATGTGTTTGGTAAGTTGGACTGTGTGTGTCAGTGGCTGAGTGTGTATCAGTGGCTGTGGTGTGTGTGTTCAGTGGCTGTGTGTTTGTTCTGTGCAGGCCCTATAGGCCTAAAGGCGATAAAAAATTTTTAGTGGGTCACGAAGGAGAAGTTCAAAAAATAACCGGGTCCCGGAAAAAAACATTTTGGGAAACCCCTGGAATAGGATAAATCGGCCCAGTTCTGCACCGATTCAGGCCAATAAGAAGCCTTAGACATAATATACACAGTATAATTATATCATTTAAAAGTCATCCCGAAAGCATATAAACATTGAAAGGGTGTAGTGTAAGGAGGAATTTGTCTTCCAGTTTGATACATAATAGGCAAATATATCACTGTTATTTTGTTTCTTCACACCAACAGAAACTATACATTTAATATAGAATGGGCATCTCACCCCAATTAAGAATTTATTAAAGATTGGGCATAAGGTTTCTTTTTTCAACCTAATCTCTATGTTACTATGGATGTTATGCCATGTACTGATATTACTATGTAGAGTTTCATCCATCATTGTTTCTTGTTACGACTTCATGTATCTGGTCCAGTGTATCGTGGATTGATAGTTCTTCTAGATTTCCCAAAAAATGTTTGTAATCTATGCCGAATAACTTTTGACCAGGTTAACCATGCAAGTGTATGAGTTTACAGGTCCAGAAAAACGACAATTTTGAAACAAGTTCCTATATTAGATGCAGATACAAAATGACAGATTACTAAAATCATTGATGGGCTGCCTGGAAATACTGAAGGGAGCTTGCTACTGCTTGTTTCTTGACTTATCTGTTGTTCAGGCAAAATCTGTTTAACATTTGTTGCCCAAGGGTACTGCGCTAGCCTGCACTGCATGTGCTATCATTTGACATGTCCTGAAAGTTATAACGTCTAAGTGGAGTAATAATTGTAAGGTTAATACTATACAAATTGCCTTCAAGAGAAACAGAATCAGTAAAAGTGTCTATACACTGCTCAGAGGCTGACCACTTCACACAGTTTTACAAGATATATTCACTGCGAGAATGAAAAGTACCTTATTGTTAAAACAAGCTGTAGCTTCTTTGCTAATTGACATTTGTATATATTACTACAGCACGATTTACAAATTTGCCTTCTGGTGTCCATGGAGCCTTTCACTAAAAGGTCAATTGCTCTTATTCATATGATACTGGTGGCCCTGTAGTCACATAGCATCTGACAAACCTTATTTTACTGAATGAAATTCTGTTTTAATCTCCAACTTTGTTGTATTCACTTTAACAGGGCCATCTCTAAACTCACTACTCGAAAAAATGACAACAACCAGACCTACACCTACTGTGTTTCTCTCATATTGTGAATGCAATCTAGAAGTTTGTTTTAATTAACTTTAAAATCCTTCTATATTTTCATTCACTTTGAACCGGCAACCTGCTATTCTATGTAGCTAAACATTCTACATTAAGGCTAATTTCTTAATACAATTCTCATATATCGTATATGATATAAACTACACAATATGCTTACATTTAGGGAGATTATATGAGGAGAGATCAACTCTAATATATATAATGCAGATGAGTTTTTATTATGGTACAAACCTTCAGAGCCCTTTTCAGGGTCGAAATTCAAGATCAATGTTGAACACCATATACATAATTGATTGCTACTGTACTATTACAACCCATTGCCATTACCATTGCCCTTACATTACCCAGCTCAAGCTGGCACCAAAATAATACATCTACATATACATTGGATTGTGCGTGACATCATCTTCGTCTTTAATATCATTGTTTAAAAAATACAATATATACTGTACTAGAAAAAAAATATGGTGGCTCTATAATAAAATGTTTTTATCATTTTTGGTTAACTTCAACTTCACTTAATGGAATGCAGTCTGAAAATAAGGCATCCGCATCAACCACTTGACTTCAGTGATAGGCTCAGCAATGTTTGGTTTTGTAAACTTTCCCCTGTAGAGCCACAGATCTATTGACCAATAGGGAATGTACATTCTGACTACACAATTTCCCTATTGTATATAAGGGATTAGATGGTTTTTCATCACAAACTGTGATACATGGGGTTCTCAACTGGCGGATTAAAGCCTGTGATATAGTTATGACAGCTCCCCTTGGCTATATACAGTTAGGTCCGGAAATAATTAGAACACTGATAAAGTTTTGGTATTTCACGCTGGGTACCACAATAAATTCATGTTACAGTTAAATAATGATATGGCTTAAAGTGCAGTCTACAGCTTAATTTTGAGGTTATTCACATCCAAATGGGAGGAAGGTTTAGGAATACATATATTTAATATAATAGCCCCCCCCTTTTCAAGGGACCAAAATAATTGGACAATTGACTCAAGCTGTTTCATGGACGGTGTGGGCTATTCCTTCATTTATTTCATCATCAATTAAGCGTGAAAGGTCGGAGTTGATTCCAGTGTGGGCATTCGCACTTGGAAGCGTGTACTGTGAACCCACAAGGGGGGGGGGGGTAACCTTATATATTTTCTTTTCAACTTATTCTGTCCCCTTTATTTTAATATCATACTAACTTTTTTGGTTTTCAGAAACAGAGTTTAATTTACAGATTAGAAGGAACAAAGCGATGGGGGCCGCATGTGCCCCATCATATGCGAATCTATTTTTGGGTTGGTGGGGAGAAGGGAGGGTGGTGTTATTTGCGAGGACAATCTCATGCTGACCTCGCTGGTTTTGTTGGGTTTAGGAGACATGAGATATTCTTTATTCTCTGGCAGGGTTCTTGCTGTTGAGTTTAGCGATTTTTCTCGATGTGCTCAACCACAATACTTACATTAGACTTTACCTGTGTAGGTCCAGCCTCACAAATCGATTGACTTCTTGGATCTCTCAAGTTTTCATTTGATGTTGTGTACGTATATTGGTTACACATCTGTCGTGTGGACATCTTCCAGGAGGCGTACCCTCATTACTAATCTATTCTACATTGCGGTCCAGCTTCTAAAAACCATCAGGCATCAGATTCAGGGCATTCCTCGTAGTGAATTTCTGATGTTAAAACATGAACTGCTCTGAGCAGAAGGAATGCTTGAGTCTAGGGGCATTGAGATTCGTGATAGATTTGCATCTAGGGTGCAGGGGCAGCATAAACTATAAATTCATCCGGGGTATCAACATAAAACTAATGATTTAAAAACCTCGTTTAATTATGGTAACGAATATAATGATCGATGGTGAGATCTTAAATCATAATCTCCAGAAACAGTGGCTCTGGTTTCTATCCACCAATGGGTGACGTCAGGGATGCATTAGGTGACAGGTCAACGTAACGAGTCGACGTCACCCCCCATTTAAGGACCGTCTTGTACATAGCATTATAATCCCCACAGCGAAAATGAGGGGAACAAGGACCAGTGAGACATTCCTTACCATCAGAAAGAAGGCGTCTTGTCTTCTAAAGTTATACATTGTTCGGCGGCCTGTCAATTTCATGATACAGACGCGCGACAATTTTTTCCAATAGTTGTATCAAACTAAAATTACAAGTCTTGTTATAAACTTAAAATTGTAAATTTAAGGGAGTCCATTTATTGTTTACCTTGTCCCTGCCAACTAAAATACATGGAGCATGACCACCCGCGACTTCATTTCAGGATCTTAGACACTCTAGGAACCATGAGATCAGCTCAGCGGGCCTTGGCTGCCTTTCAAAAATATTACCGGTCTGTGGCAAGACACTTTTTACAGTTCATGGCTTTCAGACATACTGTAAGTCTCACCTCAGCATTTTTGCTTTTGGATAAAGTATCCCTGGGCATTAGAGGTGGGGATCTAGAAGACGCCCTGCTTTATAAAAAAAAAAAAGACTGGCCGCTGGATTGCCTTCTTAACACTATGCAATCCCAAGGGAAATGAATGACTCCCTTGGGTTTGCATGTTCCTGAATTTTTTTCATGTCCCTTCTCATTGTTAAAAAATCGTGTGTCATTTATCTTTTAATAGTGCCACCTATGTGGCTTGGGGGACATATAGGATCTTACATATTTTGTCATCCTTATTTATATGTGCTGAGATATTTGCCTTCTCTGGTCTGGCCTCTTTGCTATTTTCCCTCCACTGTTTTAACTATTTATTTTTTTACTATTATTATTTATCCTTTATTATCTTTATTTATTTGCTCATCATGATTATGCATGTTTTTTCCAACTCCTGCTCTCTATTTTGGTATTTGTGCATTAAATTTATGTATGCTGTATCAAACGCTGGTTTGTTAAAAAAACCACCAAATTCTTGCCTCAATCTTATTGCTGACTCCAGCGTTTAGACTAAACGATTTAGTAGGCATTCCTGCCTATTTCAGATCCATATCACGTTGGGTCCTATGACAGTACTCATAGGCTCAATCAGTCAGTGTGATCCTACACTGTACAACGGCACATTGCGCATTGACGCAACTACATCAGCCTGGGACTTTTTTCCCTCTTCCACTCAACTGACTGTCTCGCACTAATTACTCCTACTAGCTGCACCGGTGTATTGAACGCCCAACCGAACACCAAGTGTGCGCCCGCTGGAACCACTATGTTATGGACGCGCTGAGTTTGGAGGCATTGAGTGAAAACTTAACCCGGACTAAAATCCTCATAAAGACTAAAAAGCTGTCTTATTTAGTCACTACTCCGGATAAGCCCCGACGACGGGGCGAAAATGCTCAGATGTTCCGCTGATTGTCAGTACATATGATTATCATTGGGTGCGTGACTCCTATTGCACATATGCTGTGTCTATCGAGATTTTTTTTCTGATTTCATCACGCAACACCACATTGGAGCTTACTGGTCAACCACCACAGGGAGACCTGCAAAACGCCCCCAAAATCTTGCTTATTTTGTGACCATGCTAGATTTTTCCCAATTTGCTGTCCGGTTCCTTGCAGTTGCTCTTGTGGGATCTGCACCGTATGTTGTGTTTGAACTATTCTCTAGCAACTGTAGTAACACTTCTATCATTTTTTTTTAACCATGTTTTATTCTGTTCTCATTATGTGCCTAGTGATCACAAGATACCTATTATTGCATTCAATGCTGCTTGATTATTAATCATTTTGTATTTCCTGCATACTGGGTAGTATTTGTATCACTTTTATTCCTCCCCTTTGCTTTTCCCTTGGTTAAAGTTATATTTTTTGCTTATATACACTTTGTGTATATAGGGTTATAATGTCATACTTTTCCTTATGCTTTTAGAGTTATCACACTTTATATTTTTGTAGCGGGGTTTTTTCTTTATTTCTTTACTTTTCTTTTTTTTCTTTGTCCCCTTAGCTTTCTTGTGGTCAATTTATATTATACTGTATGATTTATAACATTTAGTTTATTGGTTCATTTTATCAGCATTTATTTTTAGAGAGTGACACTGCCTGCTATGTTTTAGCTGGCCATTAGTGTTTATGTTTTTAAGTTACGTGTTTCTTGCTGCTCCATTAATAAAATCTTGTCGTTTCTTGCTGCTTTGACAGAGCATCGCGGGCTTTTTGCTATATTCATTTGTTATTTTTGTGGTATATTTTAGGTGCTATTTATGTGTCTAGTCTTTACAAACACACACACACCCACACACACCCCACCACACACAAACACCTCACACACACACACGCACACCAACCCACGACAGGGGAGGGACACACACAAACACCACACACACACACACCACACACACACACCACAACCCACACACACACACACACACACACCAACACACACACACACTCACACACACACAACAAGGCACACCGTATATATACAATACACACACATATATATTAACATTATATATATATATACTATATAATATAATAACATATATATATTATATATATATATATACACACACATAACACCCACACACACACACACACAAACACCACACACACACAAAACACCACAAGAGACACAACAACACACACAACACACCCCCACCCAAACCACACCCCGACACACACAACAGCACACACACACACACACACACACAACACCCCACACAATAATAGTAAATATAAATTATATATATATATTTTATATAATATATAAAACAAAAAAACAGGCACACTCACTAGCGTATAAAGGTATAACAATATTTATGGAGCAAAGGATTAAAAATTCAGCACTCACCAAACAAAGCTTAATAAAAGCATTTTGAGTATAAACCATCACAGCCAGACCATGGACCCCGGCATGGCCCGGTAACTGATAACTTCAGTGTCCGGTGTAGATACACTGACAGCAGCCTAGTGGATGCACTCCGCACCCGGGGAAACATGAGGACGCCACCTTCCTCTCAATCCGGCGTTACCAATGAGTTCTCATCCTAGCTCCGAGACCGAGGAAGAACTCAGTGACGTCAATGGATTCAACACGGAACAATTTCACATGAGTATAACGGTGGGGGTCTGATCCGCAGTTCATCTTCAATGTCCAGGGTACCCCTCATTCCCAAGCAAGTTAGGTGTTCCTACCTGTCCTTCTGGGTTAGGGGGGGTCCGTGTCTTCTGTGTAATAAACCTTGAGTCAGTTCTAGTACTCTCCAAACAAGTCTCTGGCCGATCTGTTGTGCTATTTCCATATATGCACACCAGCTGTCTCTCACACATTTCTTAAACTCCTTGTTTTTCCATCCCTATCACAATAGGGACCGACATTAGTATCCACACACACTTTTAGTTTGCTACAACTCTCACATTTCCACACCACACCCCACACCATTATATGCTCATACCCCCAACACACACACTTAGTAAAGCACTGTATGATACTGTGTCTCCATTCATGTTAATTCACACTTACTAACCATACACACCTTTCATCACTTGCGCTCCGGACCTTTGACACTCCAGCCATAAAACAACATCCACACGGAAACCAGCACAGATGATACTTCCAATAGACCTGTTTATAGTATAGCTTTTGTTTGCTTCATTCATTGTACAATCGCCGGAAGAAGAAGAGATCAGTGTATCTCGAAAGCTCACAGCAAATAAAAGCATTTCGTTAGCCACAGAACGGTATCATCTATTTATTTTTTGGATTATGAGCTCGGCTAACACGGGTCTGATAACCCTCATAGACACAACACCACACCAACACCAAACACACAGCACACACCACACCACACACACCACACACACACACACACACACACACAACACACAGCACACACACACACACACACACACCCACACACACACACACACACAACACACACACACCCACATATATATATACTTACACCACAACCACCTATCTAACACCCCTAACATACAGTATATATATGACAGCAGTGATACTATAGGCCGCGGGGGGCCCTCGGGTGTTACCCGCAGGCCTGCAGTACCAATTCTGTGCCCCCACCAAATTAATTTTAAACACATACATACTTATAAAGAAATACACCCCCCCCCCCCTTACACAATCCGTATAGTAATGGGCACATTAAATACATATTGCACTCACCCTTGTCGCCGGCTGCCACGATGAAGGCCATCTTCATCACCATCCATGCCCCCTCCGATGCTGCAAAACAGTAACAAGAATAAAACACCCCCATGTGGCCCCACGTTGACCCGCGGAACCATGGTTGACCATGGCACCTGGCGGGACCACACCCAGCCTCCAGACCCTGTTTGAAAACCATGGTGCTGGTGCTACTGTATGTCTGGAGGTGACCCTCAGCCCCCATCGGGGACTCCCATGGGCCTGGGGTATTTAAACCTGTGTAAAAATATAAATCATTTATTACGGGGGGGGCACAGGGGGTGGGTTATGTATTTAATAATATAATATGTTTATTGTGGGGGCTGTGTTTTGTTTTTATTGTGGGTACTGGGGTGGGGGAAAGGGGTATTGGTCCAAAGGGTAGTGGTAGGCCTAGGCTCCCGGCTGGGTATTGGGTGAGGGTGGTTGGCCTCACGGGGGGGGGGGTGTATTGGGGGAGGTAATGTAGGCCTCCTGAGTGGTGGTGAGGGTGGGTTAACCCCTTATGACTGTAGCGGTTAATAACCGCTATGGTGATTAAGGTGTTAGGGGACATTACATTGGCTGTTTTATTCTTGTTTATGTTTTGCAGAATGCGAGGGGCATGACGGTGATGAAGATAAGGATTGCTTCATCGGGGGCAGCCGGACATGGTGAGTGCATTATGTATTAATGTATTTATTGTTCGTTCTTTGTATTTAAAAATGGCAAATTCATATTACCATATGTGGATATATTAATTTTGAAAATTACTATACTTGTGTTGTTAAGGGTGTGTATTATGTGTTGTTCTTTTTTTGGGGGCACATAATTGGTACTGCAGGACTGCGGGGAACACCCGAGGGCCACCGCCGGCCCTATAGTATCATTGCTGTGCATCCCAAAAATGGTATATATGTAATGGGGTTATAGGACTTGTTGATGGCACGGGGTGTAGGTTGTTTATTGCAATGTTTTATTGGAGGCAATTGTCCCCATAACATGCTATTATCCTTAACCCCCTTCATTGCCTTAGCGGCTATCCGCTATGGTAATGAAGCAGCATTAATGTATTTTAATAAAATTGTGCGGGAGCAGGGGTCCCCTGAGCTGAACCGCATTGATTATGTGCTCCAGACAGACGCCCTGCTTCCCAAGTTACAGGCCCCGGTATGGGGCATCGGTGCCAGTGTCAACGCCATCTTTATAGCGCGCACGTCGCGTATGGGATGCTATAAAGATGGCGGCGACACAGGCACCCGATGACGCATACCGGGGCCTGTAACTCGGGAAGCAGGGGGTCCCTGATCCACAAATCAATGCGGTTCAGCTCTGGGGACCCCCTGCTCCCGTACACTATTATTAAAAATACATTAATGCTGCTTCATTACCATAGCAGATAGCCGCAAAGGTAAGGAATGATTATTTATATGTGTGTTTTACTCATAGTGTAGATGTGCAGAGGGTCTCCAGAGCTGAACCACTTTGGTTTAAGGTCCAGGGACCCCCTGCTTCCCGAGATACAGGCCACTTTATGGGGTGCCGGTATCCCTCTGCTTTGTTTACATTCCGCGGTCACGTGATTGGGACATTTAAATTCAGAGGGATACCGGCACCTCATAAAGGGGCCTGTATCTCGGAAAGCAGGGGGTCCCCGGACCTGAAACCAATGCGGTTCAGCTCCAGAGACACCCTGCACATCTACACTATGAATAAAAATTGTTTTGAAATATTTTTTATTTTGCCGATGTTTGCGCAGAGAGAGTTGCGGATCTCTCTCTCCTGCAAACACATATCGGCAGGGGATGGCGTCTTGCCAGGTTATCGGCAGACAGACTGTCTCGCCACCGGCTACTCTGCGTTTTGCTTTCGCAGTGATTCACCAGGCATTCGGCCCTTCCTGAATACTGTGAGGGCAAATCGCCAAAATCATGCCGATATTGAACCCCTGCCGAGAGTGCTTTTTCGGTGCTTACTGCATGAGGCCCAGTGTCGGATAACCGAGGACTGCCTGTAATAAGGTTGGCTCTACATGTTGGGACTTCAAAGGGAATAGGACAGCGTTTCCCAAATGGTGGGTCGCGACCCGGCACCGGGCCACGGCACCAAAATTGCCGGGTTGCAGCGAGGCTTGCCGCGCGGTGTCTCCTCCCAGCCCCCCCTCCCGCCGCTCGAGTTAAAAAAAATAGCAGCGATTCCCCCTGCGGTCCCGCGCGCATGTGCAGCTCCCTTCCTCCCCCCCGCTCCCAACGTGGGACAGAGGCGGAAGTACTATCTCCTCTGCGGCCCGCTTCCTCCCGCGGCCCGCTTCCAGAGCTCACCTCCTGTGGCACCCCCTCCCGAGCCCACCTCCCATGGCACCACCTCCCGGGGCACCCCCTCCCGAGCCCACCTCCCGGGGCACCCCCTCCCGAGCCCACCTCCCATGCCACCCCCTCCCGACCCAACCTCCCGTGCCCCCAAGCCCACCTTCCGTCCCGGGCAGCAGGGGATATCGGGGGCAGCAGGGGAAAGCGTCCGGCCTCAAGGTAAGTCACCCCACCCAGTCACTGTCACCCACCCATCCAGTCACTGTCACCCACCCAGTCACTGTCACCCACCCAGTCACTGTCACCCAGTCACTGTCACCCACCCAGTCACTGTCACCCACCCAGTCACTGTCACCCACCCAGCACTGTCACGCACCAGTCACTGTGTCACCCACCCAGTCACTGTCAACCACCCACCAGTCACTGTCACCCCCACAGTCACTGTCAGCACCACCCAGTCACTGTCCCGAACTTTTCACCCACCCACCCACTGTCACCTCCCCAACCAGTCAACAGGGATCACCACTACACCCCAGTCACGTCACCACCACCCAGTCAACTGTCACACGCAAACCCACCCAGGCAGTCGTCACCCACCCAGTCACTGTCACCCACCAGTCACTGTCACCCACACAGTCACAGTCACCCACACACCCACTGTCACCCACCCACCCAGTCATTCAAGTCACTGTCACCCCCAGTCACTGTCACCCACACCCAGTCACTGTCACCCACCCAGTCACTGTCAAAGTCAACTGTCACCACCCGTAACGTCCATGTCACCCACCCAGTCACTGTCACCCACCCCAGCTGGTCTCCGCCACCACCGTCTCCCACACACCCACCAGCACGTGATCTCCCACCCAAGTGTCCAGTCCACCATCCACACCCCCAGTCAGCCCCGCACCCACCCGAGTCCCAGTACGCCCTCCCTCCCCACCCACCCAGTCCCCCCTCCCTCCCACCCACCCAGTCCCAGTCCCCCCTAAGTCCCAGTCCCCCCTCCCACCCACCCACCCAGTCCCAGTCCCCCCTTCCACCCACCCAGTCCCCCCTCCCCCCTGTGTGTGTGTAGCAGTGTCTGTGTGTGTGTGTAGCAGTGTCTCTGTGTGTGTAGCAGTGTGTGTGTGTGTAGCAGTGTCTCTGTGTGGCTGCGTGTGTGTGTGTCAGTGGCTGCGTGTGTGTGTTTATCAGTGGCTGTGTGTGTATCAATGTGTGTGTGTCAGTGGCTGTGTGTGTCAGTGGCTGCGTGTGTATCAGTGGCTGTGTGTGTGTGTGTATCAGTGGCTGTGTGTGTGTCTGTGCAGGCCCTATAGGCCAGTATAGGCGATAAAAATTTTAGTGGGTCACGAAGGAGAAGTTCAAAAATAACCGGGTCACGGAAAAAAAAGTTTGGGAAACCCTGGAATAGGATATGAAATCGGCCCAGTTCTGCACCGATTCAGGACCAATAAGAAGCTCTTAGACATAATATAACAGTATAATTATATCATTTAAAAAGTCATCCCGAAAGCATATAACATTGAAAGGGTGTAAGGAAGGAATTTGTCTTCCCATTATGATACATAATAGGCAAATATATCACTGTTATTTTGTTTCTTCACAACCAACAGAACTATACATTTAAATATAGAATGGGCATCTCACCCAATTAGAATTTATTAAAGATTGGGCATAAGGTATGTCTTTTTTCAACCTAATCTACTATGTTACTATGGATGTTATGCCATGTTACTGGATATTACTATGAGAGTTTCATCCCATCATTGTTTTCTTGTTACGACTTCAGTGTATTCTGGTCCAGTGTATCCGTGGATTATAGTTCTTCTAGATTTCCCAAAAAATGTTTGTAATCTATGCAGAATAACTTTGAACATGTGTAACCATGCAAGTGTATGAGTGTAAAGGTCCAGAAACGACAATTTTGAAAACAAGTTCCATATATTAGATGCAGATACAAAATGACAGATGACTAAATCATTGATGGGGCTGCCTGGAAATACTGAAGGGAGCTTGCTACTGCTTTGTTCTTGATCTTATCTGTTGTTTCAGGCAAAATGCTTTAACCATTTTGTTGCCCAAGGGTACTGCAGCTACCTGCACTGCAATGTGCTATCATTTGACAGGTCACTGAAAGTTATAACGTCTAAGTGGAGTAATAATTGTAAGGTTAATACTATACAAATTGCCTTCAAGAGAAACAGAATCAGTAAAAAGTGTCTATACACTGCTCAGAGGCTGACACTTCACACAGTTTTACAAGATATATCACTGCGAGATGAAAAAGTACCTTATTGTAAAACAAGCTGTAGCTTCTTTGCTAATTGACATTTGTAATATTACTACAGCACTATGTACAAATGTGTCCTTCTGGTGTACATGGAGCCTTTTCACTAAAAGGTCAATTGCTCTTTATTCATATGATAATCTGGTGAGCCCTGTAGTCACAATAGCATCTGACAAACCTTATTTTACTGAAATGAAATTCTGTTTTAATCTCCTAACTTTGTTGTATTCATCTTTAACAGGCCATCTCTAAATCTCACTCGAAAAAAGGGACAACACAGACCTACACCTACTGTGTTTCTCTTCATATTGTGAATGCAATCTAGGAAGTTGTTTTAATTAACTTTAAAAATCCTTCTATATTTTCATTCCACTTTGAACCGGCAACCTGACTATTCTATGTAGCTAAACATTCTACATTAAGGCTAATTTCTTAATACATGCTCATATATCATGTATATATGATATAAGACTACACAATATGCTTATCATTTCAGGAGATTATATGAGGAGAGAATCAGACTCGAATATATATGAATGCAGATGAGTTATTTATTCATGGTACAAACGCTTCAGACCTCTTTCAGGGTCCGAAATGCAAGATCAAAATGTTGACACCATGAATAAATAACTTGAGTGCTACTGTACTATTACACCCATTGCCATTACCATTGCCCTTACCATTACCCCAGCATCAAGCTGGCACCAAAATAATACATCTACATATACATTGGGATTGTGCGTGACATCATCTTCGTCATTTAATCATTTGTTTAAAATACAATATATACTGTACTAGAAAAAAAATATGGTGGCTCTATAATTAAATTTTTTATACATTTTTGGGTGAACTTCAACTTCATCTTCATGGAATGCAGTCTGAAAATAAGGTCATCCAAGATCACCACTTGACTTGCAGTGATAGGCTCAGCAATGTTTGGTTTGTAAACTTTTCCCCTGTAGAGCCACAGATCTATTGACCAATAGGGAATGTACATTCTGACTACACACATTTCACTATTGGTATTATAAGGGATTCAGATGGTTTTTCAGTCACAAACTGTGATTACATGGGGTTCTCAAACTGGCGGATTAAAGCCTGTGATTATAGTATGACAGCTCCACCTGTTGGCTATATACAGTTAGGTCCGGAAATAATTAGACACTGATACAAGTTTTGGTATTTCAGCTGTGTACCACAATAAATTCATGTTACAGTTAAATAATGAATATGGGCTTAAAGTGCAGTCTATCAGCTTAATTTGAGGGTATTCACATCCAAATGGGAGGAAGGGTTTAGGAATTACATATATTTAATATAAAGCCCCCCCCTTTTTCAAGGGACCAAAAGTAATTGGACAATTGACTCAAAAGCTGTTTCATGGACAGGTGTGGGCTATTCCTTCATTATTTCATCATCAATTAAGCAGGTGAAAGGTCTGGAGTTGATTCCAGGTGTGGCATTCGCACTTGGAAGCTGTTACTGTGAACCCACAACATGTGGTCAAAGGAGCTCTCAATACAAGTAAAACAGGGCATCCTAAGGCTGCAAAAAACAAAAACAAATCCATCAGAGAGATAGCAGGAACATTAGAAGTGGCCAAATCAACAGTTTGGTACATTCTGAGAAAAAAAAAAAAAAAGAACGCACTGGTGAGCTCTGCAACACAAAAAGGCCTGGATGGCGAAGACTGTAACAACCGGGGAGTCACGCACGCTCGGCGTGCTCCCCTCTCACCGGTATCACAGCAAGGTTCCCCCGCACCACACTCTCTGCCTCCCTCCAGGCCGCCCGATCGCTGCCGCACAAAGCCGCACGCGCGCATGCCGGCGTCATCCAAATAGTGCTGGCTATGGGCACGCACCCGGCCACTCGCGCGGGGGCGCAGCCACACATGGATGCACGCTCCAGCCTCTTAAAGGCGCAACTACCCAGACGGCACTGTGCAATCAGATGCAGGCACATTACTTTGTCCTCCCTAGCTCCACCCCAGGGTGCTCATCTGGACCTATCTCCTTTCTCAGCCTGGTGCATTCACACACCTCCACATTGCTGCCCTGCCATTGGTCCCTCTCACCTTCATATGCTCTACTGTGTCACTGGCTCTTCGGCTGAGCATAGAACCAGTTGCTGTTCTCATCACTTTCTGCCTCCCTAGTCCTGTCTTGTCTTGCAGTTCCGTTCTTGTGTACCGAACCGGCTTCCTCCTCAACTTCTCCGCAACTCTGGCATCCGACCTTGGCATACGGCAATTGACTACTCCGCTCTCTCCGCTCCCGACCTTGGCATACGGCAATACGACTACTCCGCTCTCTCCACTCCAGATCTTGGCTTATGGTAATCTGACTACGTCTCTCTCTATAACCCCGGACTTGGCTAACAGTACCCACTACTATCCGTACCTCTCCTGCCCCAGCCCGGACATCCAGACCATTCTACACTCAAGACGTGCCCTCATGGCTGTGGGTGGCGTTATATCCTTTCCCACCTCAGCACCATGGTCCCGCCTCGTTTGTGGTGAGCACAGCCTGACAAAGATAACAGTGGTGAATGGTCGTAGGATCCTTTCCATGGTAAAGAAAAACCCCTTCACAAAATCCAGCCAAGTGAAGAACACTCTCCGGGAGGTAGGCATATCATTTTCCAAGTCTACCATAAAGAGAAGACTTCACAAGAGAAAATACAGAGGGTTCACCACAAGGTGCAAACCATTCATAAGCCTCAAGAATAGAAAGGTCAGATGAGACTTTGCCAAACAATATATAAAAAAGCCAGCCCAGTTCTGGAACAGCATTCTTTGGACAGATGAAACTAAGATCAACCTGTAGCAGAATGATGGGAAGAAAAAAGTATGGAGAAGGCTTGGAACGGCTCATGATCCGAAGAATACCACATCATGTGTAAAACACGGTGGAGGCAGTGTGATGGCATGGGCATGCATGACTTCCAATGGCACTGGGTCGCTAGTGTTTATTGAGACAGAAGGACAGAAGCAGCCGGTTTAATTCGAAGTGTTATAGGGATATATTGTCTGCTCAGATTCAGCCAAATTCAGCGAAGTTGCTTGAACAATGACCCAAAACATACTGCAAAAGCAACCCAGGAGTTTTTTAAGGCAAAGAAGTGGAATATTCTGCAATGGCCGAGTCAATCACTTGATCTCAACACGAGGATGCATTTCTTGCTGAAGACAAAACTAAGGCAATATAAAACAATAACTGAAGACAGCTGCAGTAAAGGCCTGGCAAAGCATAACAAAGGAGGAAACCCAGCTTGATGATGTCCATGCGTTCCAGAATTCAAGCAGTCATTGACTGCAAAGGATTCTCGACAAAGTATTAAAAATGAACATTTTGATTGTGTTAATTTGTTCAATTACATTTGAGCCCCTGAAATAAGTGTATGGAAATGGTTGCAATTCCTAAACGTTTCATACGATATTTTTGTTCAACCCCTTGAATTAAAGCTGAAAGTCTGTACTTCTATTGCATCTCAGGTGTTTCATTTCAAATCCATTGTGGTGACGTACAGAGCCAAAATTATGAAAATTGTGTCAGTGTCCAATTATTTCCGGACCTAACTGTATTTCCCTCCCTGTTCCTTGCATAATTAGTAGAGATGGGTGAATTATTTTTGCAGATTTGGAACAGCCCGAGATCAGCCTGTTCCTATTCCACGGACTTCTGTGGATCAGTCGCAAAAAGGTCAATCCACCATTTTTTCCCCTATCACTGACAATCCACTTGACTGATTACTAATTTAAACCAAAAACCACAACCTGCGATCCGCAGATGAGGAGGAGGAGGAGCTGAAGAGTATAAATAGAGGTGCAGCCTCAAGTTGAAACCATTTGTTCTTGGGCCTAGCTGTGGGTTTGTTGGGCACTTCCCCTGCCCCCCCCTCTCTAGGACAGCGGTACTAACATTTTTTGTCTGCACCCTCTGCTTGCGCTACCTTTCCCCCAATACTTTTTCTCTGGCGTTTTCTGACGTTATGTAACGTCGCATTGCCATGTGACCCCACAGCATTATTTGAACGCATCGCCAGAAGCCGCCAGAGACAAACTAAGGGACATATGGAGGCCTCGAAGCCCCCCCCCCCCCGGCATTTCATTTAAATGTTGTGGAGAAGAGTGCAGGGCCTATGTAAGCACTGTGCCTCCCCCTTCCAGTTTGCGCACCCATGCTCTAGTAGATGACAATGAACTTCCAGTTAAGAAGATAAATAAAAAGGCAACTGAAAGAGAAAGTTCAAGTCAGCTGTCTATGTCCCTAGCTAGTACTCCTGAAATGAAAATTGATAATGTGTGGAAGCATAATTTTGAGAATATTAATAGCAAATACAAATATCACTTGTGAGCACATTTGCATGTCTCAGACAGGTCTCCAACCCTGATTTTGCCCATTATCTCTTAGCATACAGTGCTTCCACTGCAGCAAGGGATTCTGGGAAATTACATGCAAATGAGAACAGTGTCACTTTTTACTTCATGTCCATTTTAACATGGATCCCTATAAGCATATTCCTGCCATATTAACAGCTTTTCAGCACAGTCTAGGTTGAAGAAGTGCATAGCCAGTAATATCTACTCACAAACAGCTGTTTCAACTTTTTGGGTCTCTTCAGTGTGAGCCTGGTTATACTGGTTTGCAATATGAAGTTGGAACAGGTTTCAATAACACATCATACTGTATAAGTTATGGTGGGTAAACAAGTGACAAAAAACTCTCAACCGTGGAGTGTACAGCAATGAGAATGTTAATAAAACTGTAATTTCTACTGGAAAAAAATAACCCAGCAGCAAGACATTCCGTAGACATGCCAATTTTATGTATGCAGAGTTTTGAAGAAAAGGCACACACAGCATCTGATGTGTTAGCAAAAATAAACAATGTGTGGTGGCTAATTCCAAGGGCACTTGAGGTTGGGTTTGTGGTGGGGGGGATAACGGTTAAAACATGGTTGCAGCACTGAGACATGGCAACTACACACATGCCTAGTTTTGCAGACGTACTCAATTTAATAATCACTAGTTTCGCAATTTAGTGTCGGAAAGTGCATATGTGCTCACTTTATCTGATCGTACACACACTGGCGGAATTCCCATTAGGCCCGGATCCAAGACGTCAAAATTTGGGGGCGGCACTTCTCATGTGCGATTTGCGCATGCCTCCCGCACATGCGTGATCATGCTTGCTGGCCGCATGTACGATGGGTGCTTGCTGCCCGCACATGCGCGGCTGTCAAGTGCCCATAGCACAGCTACTGTAGCAGTGGACTGGCAGATTTGTCAAGTCTATTGTCAGAGAGAGTTTAGTGCAGCTAGTGCCATCCTAAGCGACCACTAGAAAAAACTGTCCAATGCTAGTGTTGAAAGGCTCACTTTTAGCAAGATGAATAAACATCTGATTCCTCCCAAATATACAGCCCTTGCACTCAGCATTCAAGGGGCTATGGACAGAGCAGCTGGCTAATACAAATGCAGCCGCCGGTTTTAGACCATTTGCCTTGAAAAATCGGTGACTATCTCGCAGTAACTTGTGAGATGGTCCAGTGCAGGTTGAAATGGCCCAACGGATTAACACAGTGGGGGTCCCTGCGTTTGAATGGGACTCGCAGCCCAGTAGGATTCACACTCGGTCCCATTCAAATGCAGGGACCCCGCTGTGTTAATCTGATGGGCAATTAGTCTGGCTGCAGAAATCTCACAGCACTACTGCGAGATAGTCACAGATTTTCCATGGCAAATGGTCTAAAACCGACGTCTGCAGCTATATATTATTATTAAAGTACTAACACTTCTCAAGCACTATAGTTTCATTTTAAACATGCCATGCAATAATACTTGTGTACACGGTTGTGTGAGTGTAACCATTATCTAGTGCCTCCACTATCAGTATGGCAGAGATGTCAATTAGCGCAACTACTACCAAAAGAGGTTGGCACAGGCCAGTGTGTGGCATTGGCAGGTTGGCATCAGCAAAATGTCTGGCTTGTTCTGTTTTAAATTGTTCATGTCTTGACACTGCCACCACCACCATGATATCATCCATCATCATTGTAATCATTATGTTATTGACAAAAAAACAACACTAAAATATGCCTACATTTTATGAAAAGATTATTTGGACCAACACAATACAGCTAAAACCAAACTGCCATGCTATGTATTCAGTGTTGCACCTGTCCCTAATAGCTCTGTCAGAATTGCCAATTGGCACCTGGCATCCACCCACCAATTATACAAAATCCATGTTGTATGTTAAAAATAGTCCGCATCTGCAGCAGCAACAAATTCCATAGCCATGAAAATGTATATATGCATAGTTTAGAATAGATAAGGCCCATACAGCTTCTGAGCCCCCCCCCCCTGAATAAATTTGTGCACCACTAATTTAAGGCACAAGTTAAATTATTTATTTATATTTATTTATCAAATGTTTTACCAGGAATAATAACATTGAGAGTTACCTCTAGTTTTAAAGTATGTCCTGGGCACATTTTTTATAACAGTACAAGGTTACATTAAATTAACAGGGTTATACATTCAATTTAAAGGCATTTGATAATATATGTTACAAGCATATGTAACAGTTACAGACCAGATTAAAATGTAAGACAGCATTACTTTTGAAAGACAGGAAATCCTCCAATGGGGAAGTAATGTAGCGGTACACAGCAAAAAATCAAAATGCCAAACTGGATCGCTACGTGGAAAACCTATTTATTACTTATTAATTCATAGGGCGATATAGAGAGGAACCTCGCTCTAACCCCGTGTTGGTAAAAGCGTGCCGCCTAGGGAAATAGACAATAGACCAAAAAAAGTGTACCAAAGAAGGTGCACTACAGAATCCCTTTATAGGCGCACCGCAGACCTTTATAGTATACTGTAGACGGTCAGGGGTGAATGTAGTGAGTGTAGTGTACTTTATTACATAGCTGTGCAAACGTGTGATAAAACAGTATACAGTAGATAGTGGAATCCTATATACTAAAATAAAAAATAGACAGCTAACGTCTATTAGAACTCCGCCAGAAATCACACTGAGCTCTAGTAGTGCTGATCTATAGGGTATCCTGGCCAAACAAGATATTTAACCTCCGTCACATCACCTTGTCCATGTAAGAGGTGGGTACATATGGTAAGGTACTGGTGTTAATACACGCAAAAATGGTCGCTTAAAGAAATCCCCTTTAGTCTCAGATTTACTGTGTGTTGTCAGTAGTGGGGTGAGCGATCTTAATATACCTGTGTTGTACCTGTGTCCATTCTGGGGGGACACATCTATGTGGTTCTAGGTGATGTTGTTGGTGTTGTGGGCCTATCTTGTGGCTCCCTATAGACGTATGGGTGAGTACCTGCTCCTAAGTAATCATAAATAAAGAGGTGCTGACAAAGCTATGTGCAATGGTACCCAGGTTAGACATTTGTACTGTGTCAAAAAGAGCCTAGCGAGAGTGTGGTTGTATACTGCGCTGTGTATAGTGCGCTGCTCTAGACGTCCCTGGAGAGACCTAATGGGCATGAGCCTGCGCATGCGCTAGTATCCTGCCTCTCGCGTTAGGTATCGGCGGCTAGTACGCGAGTGGGGGACATCCGCAGAAAGCGACAATAATATGGTGCCTCTTTGGTAAGTAGGGTAATCATATAATTGTTGGGTGTTTAGTGGTCACTGAAACCCAAACCCGTTCCTGTCACACGCCGCCCGAGCTCGACTGAAGTTCAGACCGCGCATGCGTCCAGACCGAGCTTGGGTATACTACAAGCAGTCTGCGTCATCGTCGGTGCACCGTAGGTAGACTGAAGCGATTGTAGTAGTAGAATTAGTATTGATAAAGTGCTGCACTGGAAAAGAGTTCCCGGTGCTCCTAACCAGAGTGATCGCTGTTGGGAGCGCTGTGTTGCGCGGTGTGCCGTACCAGTACAGTGCAGTATGCCCGAGAGGGTATTCGTTTTAAAGCTTTGCTAATGGCTTTCGGTTATTTAGTGTAGGCAGCAGTGGGTGTGTCCATAAGAAAGTACTGCCCTGCAGAGTATACACCGTCATTTAAATGGGTGTAACAAGAGTTATGTAGTGTAGGAGCACAGCGCTCTCGTGGAGCCATGAAAGACAAGTCAAACTGCCACTGAAACAGGCCGGAACAGTATGAGACCAACCTCATTGGGTGATCTGGTCAAACATGACATAGAGTATGAAGCTATTCCCACCCCAATCCGGAGTACGGGGATCGGCCTCGTCTCGAAGGTTGACGTGGGTCCATGAGGAGCAGCGCTTGCGGGTGGATGCCTTATGAGTGAAAACGAGACAAACTTTAGTTAAATGCCGGCAAAAGACCCGACATGCCGCATGTTTCGTCACTTCCTGTGACTTCATCCGGGGTGGGCGTTACTGCGTTCCTGATCGCTATTTACCCGGTGGTAACCATGGCGATCATTAGACGCCTAATGCCGGTAGGTGGTGGTGGCATAGGTACTGCATCCAAATGACCTTAATTTATTGGTGGTTTGTATTAAAGAATACTAATGGATACAAAGAGTAGCTGTAGAGACACTGTGGTGAAAGAGTATTTATTAAGGAAAGAATAAACACAAAACCTTCATTAGGCCAGATGGATAGTGGGTATTGAGCAGATAGATCCATCTGGCCTCACGCTGCAGGAGTTTTTTGTCCCAGTTCCCCCTGCGAATGCTTGGGGGAACGTGGTCTATGCCCTGGAAGCTAAGTGTGTCCACTTTCCCTGCATGATGTCTCTCGCACGTGGCGGGAGACAGGGGTGTCCAAAGCGTTTCTTATGGACCCATGTGTTCCAGGATGCGTCTTCGGAGTTCTCTTTTAGTCTTCCCAACATATTTTTTCCCGCACAGACAAGTTATCAAATAGATAATGCCAATGCTTTTGCAGTTATGAAGTGTTTGACGTTATATGTTTTACTGTTTTCGGTGTTTGTGAATGTTTTGCTTTCCTTAACATAGGTGCAGGCTTTCAGTGGTGGCATTTGTACGTGCCTTTGATCTCAACCAAGTAGTGTTCTTTCTATGGTTCCCCACCGTGAATGCTGTGAACCAGAATGGTCTTTAATATTTGTGCCCGTCTCCACAGATGGAAGGATGGCTTTTAAGGACCTTTTTAAGATCTTCATCATTCATCAGGATGGGCCAGTACTGGTGAGTATTCTGTTAAAATCTCTCCACTGACTGTGGTAGGTGGCAATGCATCTAATTTCACTCATTTTTGTGCTCTCATCGGGTGATTTAGGTTTTAATAAATCAATCCGTGTGAGTATTGATAGCAGGTGGTAGAGGGTGAGCGATCTTAATATACCTGTGTTGTACCTGTGTCCATTCTGGGGGGACACATCTATGTGGTTCTAGGTGATGTTGTTGGTGTTGTGGGCCTATCTTGTGGCTCCCTATAGACGTATGGGTGAGTACCTGCTCCTAAGTAATCATAAATAAAGAGGTGCTGACAAAGCTATGTGCAATGGTAACCCAGGTTAGACATTTGTACTGTGTCAAAAAGAGCCTAGCGAGAGTGTGGTTTGTATACTGCGCATGTGTATAGTGCGCTGCTCTAGACGTCCCTGGAGAGACCTAATGGGCATGAGCTGCGCATGCGCTAGTATCCTGCCTTCTCGCGTTAGGTATCGGCGGCTAGTACAGGAGTGGGGGACATCCGCAGAAAGCAGCAATAATATGGTGCCTCTTGGTAAGTAGGGTAATCATATAGATTGTTGGTGTTTAGTGGTCACTGAAACCCAAACCCGTCCTGTCACACGCCCGAGCTCTATCTGAAGTTCAGACCGCGCATGCGTCACAGACCGAGCTTGGGTAGTACTGACAAGCAGTCTGCGCATGCGTCGGTGCACCGTAGGTAGACTGATAGCGATTGTAGTAGTAGATTAGTATTGATAAAGTGCTGCACCGGAAAAAGGAGTTCCCGTGTGCTCCTAACCAGAGTGATCAGCTGTTGGGAGCGCGTGTGTTGCG
This sequence comes from Ascaphus truei, assembly GCA_036426205.1. Lineage (NCBI taxonomy): Eukaryota > Metazoa > Chordata > Amphibia > Anura > Ascaphidae > Ascaphus > Ascaphus truei. Next base: position 27,002 of record WSYH01002044.1, read on the forward strand.
CGGTGTGCCGTACCAGTACAGTGCAGTATGCCCGAGAGGGTATTCGGTTTAAAGCTTTGCTTAATGGCTTTACTGGTATTGTAGTGTAGGCAGCAGTGGAGTGGTGTCCATAGAGCAAGTACTGCCCTGCGGCAGTACTGACACCTCTTTAAATGGGTGTAACAAGGAGTATATTGTAGTGTAGGAGCACAGCGCTCTCGTGGAGCTACTGGTGATAACGGACATAGTTAGTTAAATGCCGGCAAAAGACCCGACATGCCGCATGTTTCGTCACTTCCTGTGACTTCATCCGGGGTGGGCGTTACTGCGTTCCTGATCGCTACTTTATACCCGGTGGTAACCATGGCGATCATTAGACGCCTAATGCCGGTAGGTGGTGGTGCATAGGTACTGCATTCCAAACTGACCTTAATTTATTGGTGGTTTGTATTAAATAAATACTAATGGATACAAAGGGTAGCTGTAGAGACACTGTGGTGAAAGAGTGTTTATTAAAGGAAAGAATTAAACACAAAACCTTCATTTAGGCCAGATGGATAGTGGGTATTGAGCAGATAGATCCATCTGGCCTCACGCTGCAGGAGTTTTTTGTCCCAGTTCCCCCTGCGAATGCTTGGGGGAACGTGGTCTATGCCCTGGAAGCTAAGTGTGTCCACTTTCCCTGCATGATGCTCTCGCACGTGGCGGGAGACAGGGGTGTCCAAAGCGTTTCTTATGGACCCCATGTGTTCCAGGATGCGTCTTCGGAGTTCTCTTTTAGTCTTCCCAACATATTTTTTCCCGCACAGACAAGTTATCAAATAGATAATGCCAATGCTTTTGCAGTTAATGAAGTGTTTGACGTTATATGTTTTACTGTTTTCGGTGTTTGTGAATGTTTTGCTTTCCTTAACATAGGTGCAGGCCTTACAGTGGTGGCATTTGTACGTGCCTTTGATGCTCAACCAAGTAGTGTTCTTTCTATGGTTCCCCACCGTGAAGTGGCTGTGAACCAGATGGTCTTTAATATTTGATGCCCGTCTCCACACGATGGAAGGATGGCTTTTAAGGACCTTTTTAAGATCTTCATCATTCGTCAGGATGGGCCAGTACTTGGTGAGTATTCTGTTAAAATCTCTCCACTGACTGTGGTAGGTGGCAATGCATCTAATTTCACTCATTTTAGTGCTCTCATCGGGTGATTTAGGTTTTAATAAATCAATCCGTGGAGTATTGATAGCACGGTGGTACGCCGTCTTCAAATGGCGTTTTGAGTATCCCCTGGCTAGGAAGTTGTCACGCATCTTTCTGCTTTCTTCCTTAAAGGTTGTCTCGTCCGTACAATTGCGTCTAATGCGCAAAAATTGTCCTGTGGGGATACCTCGTATTAGGGGTTGAGGGTGAAAGCTGTCAGCTCTTAGGTAACTGTTTGTAGCGGTTTCTTTCTTATTGTTTGTAGTTGAGAGGTGACCATCCTCACTGATGCTTATTCGTAGATCCAGAAAGGTAATGCTGCTGTTGCTGGACTCTGATGTTAACCTAAGGTTATGGTCATTAAGGTTTAGCAGCTTGAGAAAAGTCTCCAATTCATTCTTTGTACCTTTCCAGAGTAGAAGGATATCATCTATGTAGCGTTGCCATAGGTCTATGTGGTCAGTGTACATAGTCATTCCTTCTGAGAATACACTGATCGCCTCCCACCAGCCTAGATAGAGATTGGCGTAGGTGGGGGCACAGGTTGTACCCATGGCCGTTCCCTGGACTTGTAGATAGTACTTGGAGTCAAACAAGAAGTAGTTGTGCTCCAAAATAAATTCTAGAAGCTCAACAATAAAGGCATTGTGTTCTGTAAAATGGCAGCTTCGTGTTGATAGGAAGTGTTTAACCGCGATGAGGCCAAACTCATGCTTTATACTAGTGTATAATGATTCCACATCAAAACTGACCAGCATAGTACCCTTAGCCACTTGTATTCCTTCAAGTCTGTTAAGGACATCCTTGGTGTCCTGGACGAAGGAAGGTAGAGAGGTAACAAACTTTCTGAGTACTTTGTCGATGTATATACTGCTGGTTTCTGTGAGGGAACCAATTCCTGCCACTATAGGTCTTCCAGGTGGTTTCTTAATGTTTTTGTGGATCTTAGGAATACTATAGAAGGTGGCTATAGTCGGGTCTTTCTGCATCATGAAGTCATGTTCATTTTTTGATATGACTTTATTCTCCAAACCTTTGCGCAAAATAGTGCCCAAAGTTTTTTGGAATAGTATAGTTGGGTCACTAGGGAGAATCCTATAGCACTTTTTATCCTTCAGTAATCTTATGTTTTCCCTTCTACTGTATAGTCCTCTGTATTAAGTATCACTAGATTGCCTCCCTTGTCAGCTGGTTTTATAGTGATTTCACTTAGGTTCTTTATTTCCTTTAGTGCCTGTTGTTCTTGTTGGCTAAAATTACTTTGTGTTCTTAATTCTTTCAAAGATTCCAGGTCTTTGGTGACCAGATTAAGGAATGTTGAGATGTTTGCGCAACTATCTTGGTGGGGTGTAAAACGGCTCTTAGGTTTTAAAACAGTGTGGGGTCCATCTCCAGGATTTTTGTCTCCTTCTTCCAGGAGGTTGACTAGGGTAACCAGATGTTCTTGATCCTGTGTTTGCAAAAATTCTTCGTATAGATTTGGTTGTGCATTTCTACCTCGTCTCTTGAAGAACTTGTGCAACAACATTTTGCGGGCGAAGAGGTTCACATCTTTTATGGACTCAAAGAGGTCAAATTTGTTCGAGGGAACATAGGATAGGCCTTTTTCTAGGAGGCTGAGTTGGGGCTCAGTAAGAACTGTGTCAGAGAGGTTTATAATTTCACATTTATTCTTACAGCTGTTCTCTGTGGTTAATATCTTCTTCTCCTCTGTCTCCTGTATCCTGACCATCTCAGGATGGTCACCTCTCAACTACCAACTATAAGAAAGAAACCGCTACAAACAGCTACCTAAGAGCTGACAGCTTTCACCCTCAACCCCTAATACGAGGTATCCCCACAGGACAATTTTTGCGCATTAGACGCAATTGTACGAGAGACAACCTTTAAGGAAGAAAGCGAAAGATGCGTGACAACTTCCTAGCCAGGGGATACTCAAAACGCCATTTGAAGACGGCGTACCACCGTGCTATCAATACTCACGGATTGATTATTAAAACCTAAATCACCCGATGAGAGCCAACAAAGAGGTGAAATTAGATGCATTGCCACCTACCACAGTCAGTGGAGAGATTTTAACAGAATACTCACCAAGTACTGGCCCATCCTGACGAATGATGAAGATCTTAAAAAGGTCCTTAAAAGCCATCCTTCCATCGTGTGGAGACGGGCATCAAATATTAAAGACCATCTGGTTCACAGCCACTCACGGTGGGGAACCATAGAAAGAACACTACTTGGTTGAGCATCAAAGGCACGTAAAATGCCACCACTGTAAGGCCTGCACCTATGTTAAGGAAAGCAAAACATTCACAAACACCGAAAACAGTAAAACATATAACGTCAAACACTTCATTAACTGCAAAAGCATTGGCATTATCTATTTGATAACTTGTCTGTGCGGGGAAAAAATATGTTGGGAGACAAAAGAGAAATCCGAAGACGCATCCTGGAACACAGGGGTCCATAAGAAACGCTTTGGACACCCCTGTCTCCCCGCCACGTGCGAGAGCATCATGCAGAGGAAAGTGGACACACTTAGCTTCCAGGGCATAGACCACGTTCCCCCAAGCATTCGCAGGGGGAACTGGGACAAAAAACTCCTGCAGCGTGAGGCCAGATGGATCTATCTGCTCAATACCCACTATCCATCTGGCCTAAATGAAGGTTTTGTGTTATATTCTTTCCTTTAATAAACACTCTTTCACCACAGTGTCTCTACAGCTACCCTTTGTATCCATTAGTATTATTATATTTAATACAAACCACCAATAAATTAAGGTCATTTGGAATGCAGTACCTATGCACCACCACCTACCGGCATTAGGCGTCTAATGATCGCCATGGTTACCACGGGTATAAAGTGCGATCAGGAACGCAGTAACGCCCACCCCGGATGAAGTCACAGGAAGTGACGAAACATGCGGCATGTCGGGTCTTTTGCCGGCATTTAACTAACTTGTCCGTTATCACCAGTAGCTCCACGAGAGCGCTGTGCTCCTACACTACAAATACTCTCCTTGTTACACCCATTTAAAGAGGGTGTCAGTACTGCCGCAGGGCAGTACTGCTCTATGGACACCACTCCATGCTGCCTACACTACAATACCAGTAAAGCCATTAAGAAAGCTTTAAACCGAATACCCTCTCGGGCATACTGCACTGTACTGGTACGCACACCGCGCAACACACGCGCTCCCAACAGCTGATCACTCTGGTTAGGAGCACACGGAACTCCTTTTTCCGGTGCAGCACTTTATCAATACTAATCTACTACTACAATCGCTAAGTCTACCTACGGTGCACCGACGCATGCGCAGACTGCTTGTCAGTACTACCCAAGCTCGGTCTGTGACGCATGCGCGGTCGAATTCAGATAGAGCTCGGGCGTGTGACAGGACGGGTTTGGGTTTCAGTGACCACTAAACACCAACAATCTATATGATTACCCTACTTACCAAGAGGCACCATATTATTGCTGCTTTCTGCGGATGTCCCCCACTCCTGTACTAGCCGCCGATACCTAACGCGAGAGAGGCAGGATACTAGCGCATGCGCAGCTTCATGCCCATTAGGTCTCTCCAGGACGTCGAGAGCAGCGCACTATACACATGCGCAGTATACAAACCACACTCTCGCTAGGCTCTTTTTGACACAGTACAAATGTCTAACCTGGGTTACCATTGCACATAGCTTTGTCAGCACCTCTTTATTTATGATTACTTAGGAGCAGGTACTCACCCATACGTCTATAGGAGCCACAAGATAGGCCCACAACACCAACAACATCACCTAGAACCACATAGATGTGTCCCCCCAGAATGGACACAGGTACAACACAGGTATATTAAGATCGCTCACCTCACTACTGACAACACACAGTAAATCTGAGACTAAAGGGGATTTCTTTAAGCGACCATTTTTGCGTGTATTAACACCAGTACCTTACCATATGTACCCACCTCTTACATGGACAAGGTGATGTGATTGAGGTTAAATATCTTGTTTGGCCAGGATACCTTATATATATAGATACCTTATAGATCAGCACTACTAGAGCTCAGTGTGATTTCTGGCGGAGTTCTAATAGACGTTAGCTGTCTATTTTTTATTTTAGTATATAGGATTCCACTATCTACTGTATACTGTTTTATCACACGTTTGCACAGCTATGTAATAAAGTACACTACACTCACTACATTCACCCCTGACCGTCTATACTATAAAGGTCTGCGGTGCGCCTATAAAGGGATTCTGTAGTGCACCTTCTTTGGTACACTTTTTTTGGTTAATTCATAGGGCAACAGATTAAAAAAACTGTTTTTTCACTCTCCTTCAAAGCTGAGCCCAGCAGTTTGGATCCATTTCCCGTCAAAGAGCAAAGTGTACAAAGATCTTCTCCTGCCAGATTGGGTTATCAACTCTGCCTGCATTGAATATCAACTCTGTAAGTGCAGATTATTACAGCAGGCCTTTTTTCTTTTAATTTACAGAATACACTATGTTTTGTTTTCATCTCTCCTGTGCGCTTTAGGTTTTTTTACATCTACAGGTGTGGGATAATAGTGTGGTCAAATGATCTCACCCTTTGCTGCCTTGTGATATCCTTGTGCAGATGAATTTGCAGAAGAATCCAGTCCCCCATTTACCTCTAATCCAACTACTAAAATGCAAACTCTTCTGATGCTATGCTACATCCTGCTATACTTCCCTTAACTGCTTTGAAATGTATACATCTAAACAGTCACATAATCTCCCCCCAATAAATCTGTCTGTTACAGACTTGTTATATCGACTATTCAACTACCTCACTGTATAAAAAATAGTAGGACAAGCAGTAAGTAGTGTGATGATGGATGATGACTGCATGAGATAAAGGCAAGTGAAGCACCTACTACTGCAGTCTGTGATGACATGACAAGATAAGTATTGGTTTGAATGGTGAGCTGAGTAATGTGATGAACATCGTGGGGTTGTTGCAACACGCACTGTTTATGGGAAGCGTATCCTTGTGAATGGACTACACAGGTTCTTCACCAGTCCGATGACCGCCCCAAAAAAGGCCAGCAGCAAGCTGCCCAGCACATAGATTTTCATCATCTTCTTGTTGAGTTTTCTGGCTGAGCATTTATTTGGTTAAAGGATTCATTCTTAAACTGTCTTCATGGTATAGGGTTGAAGTCAAACCTTCAGAGTAAGAAGAAGAAAAGCCACCATTATACTCTACCCCACATGCATGTATTCAGTTAATTGCACTGCTAGGAAGTACCACCACTATGTAAATGATAATAACTATGATGCTTTTTTATTTCCTCACAAAAGCACTGCAGAAAATACATTGCAATATAAAGCAATGCTACTAAGACGTACCATCATTGCTTCTTGACAGTTTCAAGATATATTGTCAAAGACCCTTTGACTTTAAAGGCCTGGTTATGCCTCCAATATCATCTAGGTATAGCCATGGCTGGTCCAGCTATCTTTCTGCCCCCCTGTCATGGATATCCGAAAATTTGGGGAGCGCTTGCAGATCACGTGATGATATATGAAAGATAAAAAAACAAATAATAGTGTAACCAGTAACATGTGAAAAATGAATATGTAAAAAAAAGTGTAAGTCCCACTCACAAATGAGAATAATAATTCCAGCAAATCAGAGATACACCACTCTCTGATGGGAGCTTAGTGGCAGATGAACGTCTGTGTATTTGTCTCTGTATATCATGTGGCTCCAGTGTTGAGAGTGTTGCTCGTCAGTAAAAGAGAGAGATAGACGAACATAGGGTAGTATGTCCAAAATTGTATTGCACAAACAATAATAAAGGTATCTTTCGTTCCTCTGTCTTCCTTCCGGTGTGGTTCTCCTCCGGTTCCTCTCGCAGTCGTCCCTCCTTGGTTTGAGGGATATCTTCTTTGCTCTTTTCTTCGGTCCCTTCTTTTTCTTTATCAGGATGTTCCTATCACAAAAAGAAAATCAGTTAGATCAAAGAATATACTATTTATACACTTGTGGCCATACTGGCTGGAAGAGGGGAGGGAGAGGCTTCAAGATAAAGTATAATAGGCAGGGTGTACTGCAAACACTCACTCGGGCTAGTGTGGGTGTGATCCTATTAAGGCATCTGTTTCTCTTCCTTCTTTTAGTAGGTTGGTGTTGGGGTATAGGACTCCCTGACGGGGGTCTGAATATCCAGATCTCTCCCTCCAAAGACCAACAAAATAGTTAGGTACAGATAAATGCTGCAATCTAAGATTACCCTGAGTGGGGGCGTGAGGGATAAATCAAGATGAATTAAAATTTCTACTCACACGGACTAGTGTGAGTACACACTCATAAAATGTGACTTTTCCTCCTTTGCAGGTTGTGTCTACGCTTTTGTGTCCCCTTTGTAGTGTCCTACACAGAGCTAGGACTTCTCTTCCATGCAGGGGTGTGGTTGAAAACTGATATCCGCACTTGTGTTGTGATGGTACAATTTATTAAAATATAAAAAACACAAGGGGTAGCAGCCTGTCCTAAAGAAATCATAGATGACTCTTTCTGAGTAGCTCTCCGCTTCCGCGTCCGGGTGCAGTGCTACTGGCTTCACCTTCTGACTTCTGTACAGTGGCTGGTATGGTCCAAAAAAAACCTTTCAAAATCGAGCAACGTGTTTTGCCCTTTACTGGGCTTCCTCAGGCTCGTATATGGGGCAGGCTTATGTCCAATGATGTTTTGTAGTGGGGCTGGCCTATCCCATAGCGTGGTTTCATCATTGCACATCTTGTGGATAAATATAGGCTAATGAAGAGCGTCGTACGCAACTTAGGCTTGTGTGCACTGAAAGTCACAGTGACTGTGACGTGTAGCACTGGTATACAGTTAGAGTCACAGTAGCTGTGTGTGAATAGTGGTCTTATACTGGTGTTATACCTACATTGATATGAGTAACCCTAGGATAAGGGAACTCTATATGCATAGCAGATATTAGTATATTCAGCTAGCGTTATCCTATATTGAGCGCATAAGCACACGATCCTATGATGATCAGTGAGATACTAAATATATGTAACAAATGAAATTAAATGCAATAAGTGAAAAATAAATAAATCAGACAGTGTCCAGAATGTCGATATTGGGTGAATAATTAAAACTAGTGAGTGATACAGGATAAAGTCACAGAAAGGGTGACTAAAAATAGTGATAGTCTCGCACAGATGCGAGTGTGATGTGTGTACCCTAAACTAAGGGAGCTAAGTTTACATAAAAAATCAATAAAGTAAGCTGACGTAATGCTCATGGGGTGATAAATGAAACACATACATGTTTAACAAATATAATAAAATGCAATAATAATTAGTGAGTCTAAAAATGCCCATAGTGTCATTATTGGGTGCATATATAAATGATAGGGACAAAACAGTTGGTGATAACGATGATGCATGTATGATTAAAATGGATACTGTGTATAGTAGTGCCAATATGTACTGTTTGAGAAAATACATTCTAAAACTGTCTTCAACCTATATAAATTCCCAAGATCTGTGAAGGAGATATAGGGGGGGGGGGAGAAGGGAAGAGAAAAGGGAATTGAATAAACATAAGTACATAAATTAAAATGATAATAGAGAATTTAAATCTCTTATAGTCATAAAGGGTTTAAAAAGTGCCGAGTACAAAGTGAGTAGTGACTCCATATGAGTGTCGTGCGAAAACATAATGGCAGTGATGTGCAAAAATATATTTGCAGTGAATACAATATGTTATTTAAAAAAATCTATTACAGAATGTGGTACGTGTGGCGTCTAGTAATTGTATGGCGAACCAGACCCGACACGAGTGCTGAATATATAGTCAGGTGTGGTTGGGTGGAAGTTTAAAATAACTTTTAGAAAAAAGTCTGTAGTTCAGGAAAAGACTGTAATGCGATAAAAGTCTTTAGTATAATGCAAAAGACCAAAGGGGAATGGGAGATCTACTGGAAACTAAATGAAAGCCCCCAGGTCTATGTCTATATTCAGATCCCTGGGGGTCAGCGTTTTTAAACTATTGATCCAGTAGGTCTCCCGTTGACAGAGTTTCAATAGTCTTCACCACCTCTCCAATTTGTGTCCACCCTTTCTATTCCTTTGTAACTGAGGCCCTCAGGGTTCCCTTCATGGAATAAACTGAAATGTCTTGAGACACTATGGGGGCTATGCACGAAGCTAAATGGCTTTGCGTTTTGATTTGACCAAAAAGCAGGTTCGTTAAAAAGTGAAGCCGGGGACGCGATGCACTAAAGCCTTGAAGCCATTTTTTAACGTACCTGGTCAAAATAGCTCAAAACAGCCACAGCGTACGGTTTGCTTATTTCCCCCTGCTATCATTCTGAACCTCTCTGTTCGCTACCTGATAGAAAAAAAAGCCGCCTGTAACATTTGCATGGAGATTTGCTATCTCCATGCAAGACTGTTACAGGCGATCCTACACTAAATAAATACATTGTAATTATAGTGTGCATGAGCAGGGGGTCTCCCGAGCTGAACCGCATTGGTTTCAGGTCTGAGGACCACCTACTTCTGGAGTTACAGGCCCCGTTATGGGGTGCCGGTATCCACTGTAATTTTCAAGCTTCCGCGTCACGTGACCGGGAAATGTACATTCAGCAGGGGATACCGGCACCCCATAAAGGGGCCTGTAACCCCTGAAGAAGGGGGTAACCGGACCTGAAACCAATGCTGTTCAGCTCCGAGGACCCCATGCTCATTGACAGTATTATTAAAGCAAATGTAATCATTAATTTTAATATGTGTTCATTTACACGCTAAGGCAATGATAGTCCCCTGAGGTTCATGTATGTCCCCTTATTTTTCTGGGGTATATGTGGGAGAGACCATGGAAGGAGTGAATCCATGTAATATAATTTTCTTGTCAATTCCAGTGTGTGTCATTATTTTGGGGTCGGGACATGGCAGTGTAGTGGTTAAATTCTGAAATGCTGACGTCCTCAATTTAGTCAATCACCTGAAAACAATAGTAATCACACTTGTGGACAACTATTTGGGAGGGATACAAAGAGGGAAATAAAGCGTCCATTTTGTTCATTTACTGTGGGTGTTGTTGTGAGGAGAGATAGAGTCGAGTTGGTGGTAGTAGTTGGAGAGAGTTGGAGAGAGTTGGTGATTTGTTGGCGAATATTGAGTGAGTTTTCTTGTGTTATTATATTTTGTTTATCTACTTTTTTGTATTGTTTGTGTGATTGAACTTTGTTAGTGTGTCATTTTTCTTTATATTTGTTTCTTGTGAGTGAGTCAAATAGAGAGGATGAGTGGACATGGGAGTGGATGTGGGAGTGGATGTGGGAGTGGACGTGGGAGTGGACATGGGAGTGGTGTGGTGGCTGGTGGGAGTGGGGGTGCGGTGGAGCATGGGAGTGGGGGTGCGGTGGCTGGTGGGGGAGTGTTGGAGCGTGGGAGTGGGGGTGCGGTGGCTGATGGGGGAGTGTTGGAGTGTGGGAGTGGGGGTGCGGTAGCTGGTGGGAGTGGAGTGAGACGTCGTGCCAGGGCAGGTACGTCCCGTGATGACACTCCAGGTGGTGGAGTGCAGGTGGATGAGGGTAGTGGGACTACTGGGAGAGAGGGACACTGTTCACCATACAAACAATGATGATGATGATGATGATGATGATGATGATGATGATGATGATGATGGAAGTGATGAGGGGCCATCAACAAGCCAGGTGCGGCTAGAAGGCCTAAGAAACCCCCGCTTTACACATCGCGAAAATGACATCCTGGTTGAAAGTGTCATGGATTCCTATGAGCAACTCTATGGATCATTAGCATGTAAGTTTTGTATTTTAATTATTCGAGAACAATATATACATTAGGTTGTATATGCCGCATTCTCATGTATTAACTATATTTCATATGTGTAAGTTGTGGGGTGCTGTGGAACAATGAAGGGACCTCTAATCTGTCTTAAGTACATATAGAACATAAAAAGTGTTGTCCGCACTCATAATGAATACTAAACAATCAATGATACTTTAAATGATGATATATATGAATGACTAAAAGTGAGGGTCATTCATTGTCAATGTGCCTGCAAAATTTCATCACATACAATTAACTTAAGGGTGACGGATGATGAGGGAAGGGTGAAAATTGTCATTATGAAAAATTATGGGATATGATAAACACATCCCTAAGAGGGAAGGAAGTGGTTTAGATGAGACGCAGGGGAACGCGACGTTTCGTGCTCACTTACCCCTTTTACAGGCCCATTATCATAGTCAGCACAAAGTGGGACTATGTTACTTACCTACTTCCTCACACTAATTTCATCACATTGTTAAAATAAATGGTATTAAGATGCCATTACTGTTAATTCAAGACATGCCTAACGTACATACAGTTGTTAAACATGTATGCTGTAACGGAGGTGTGCAGCTGATTGTTCACATGTAATTTGTCAGGAATGCGCGCGTGACCTACACTAATAGGTGTCTGTAATTAGAGGGACATGTTATAATTGTTACAATATTAACATACAGTATGATTTAAATACTGAAATTGATATGAACACTGTTACATATACACAGGTAAAACCAAGACCAGTGTGAAGTCAAAATTGTGGGGCCAGATAAGCCGAGCGGTCTCATCAGCTGGTGTCTTTCCAAGGACATCAGAGACGTGTAAAAAAAGATTTGGGGACATAAAACATAGGCTCAAGAATAAGATGGCACAGGCCGGACGCATCACAAGTGGGACAGGAGGTGGACCTCCAGCTTTACTGAAGTTACAGTCTTACGAGGAAAAGATGTTATCAATAATGACTCCCCGCCTTATATTTGGAATTGGAGGGAACCGAGATATTGGGCCATCACTTTCACATTCGACACCAGGTGAGTCGTATGCTATGAGATCAATATTTACTTGACAAATGCAAGCATTTAAAAATAAAACTACAATAATCTTTTTAGATGTGAAACTGAAATGTCAACATTACACATGTCCTTATTCATTTATGTCAATTATGCTTTTTATGTTAAGCTGCAGTTCAATAATTATCCTGCATGTGTGTTTTTGGATAGCAATCACTAGTGTACTGACCATAAATACTTGTAGCATGTTCAGTGTTAAACAAAACTACTTGTAAATAACAATTGTATTTGATTTGAACAAGCATGCTTGTTCCTCTTGTTCATGTATGAACCATTCACATTAAGCATATTTAAATATGTCGTCAAACTCCGCACATCAATACAAGGACAACTATAATTTCGCAACCTATGCAGTTGTTTATTTAATTTGAGATTGCACACAAACTATTGCCGTTATAAAATTTACATAACAAAAATATAAATAGGACATTGAACTGCAGCTTTAACTGTAGCACATGTCCAAATTTTCGACAAAACATATGTGCATTTACATAATATGTTCAGCCAAATAAAGAGGAGCACAAAATTACTTAGTCATTATGTTGAATTTAAAATGTTGTTATTTACTATTATATAATGATTGCGGAGGACATGGATTCTGAAGCCTGCATCACCACATCAACCTGTCCGAATTGAGGAGGAGATGACAGTAGATCCCACACATATTAGTGTCCCAGATGCGTATGATTCCGGACCTGACTTGCTTGGATTCCAGGATACCCAACCAAATCCTGAAAGTGATGACAATGGGGAGATCCAACCAGGCCAGGGAGACCAGGTTTGGGCTGGAGCATTATCAAATGTAACCAGCCTAGAGGCCAGGTTTATCAAAAACCAGCAAGATCAGTCACACATACACTCTCAAACACATGAGAAAATATATGAAGAAATGAAACATATGAGCAATATAATGACAAGACAAAAGGACACAATGGACAAAATGTCTAATAGCCTCTCTGTCATAGCCACATGTATGGGTCAACTTGTGGCACATGTCCAGGCACAGCCTCCGGCACAGGCACAATTACAGCCACAAAGCCAGCCACACGCACAATCGGATATACACATACTATCCGATCTGGAGCTATTATCAGATATAGATCTACTATCAGAGCCAGAGAGGCAAATAGCTCCAGAGAGGCAAATACACGCAGAGATCCAAAGTGAGCAGAGATCCAAAGTGAGGCAGAGATCCAAAGTGAGGCAGAGATCCAAAGTGAGGCAGAGATCCAAAGTGAGGCAGAGATCCAAAGTGAGGCAGAGATCCAAAGTGAGCCAGAGATCCAAAGTGAGCCAGAGAGGCAAAGTGAGCCAGAGAGGCAAAGTGAGCCAGAGAGGCAAATCGAGACAGACACACAGCCAATGTTACATCAGGATCATAATGCGCCGGATCCTATATACCAGGCTCATCCCCTGGCCCAAATACTAGCACTGGCACTGGCACTGGCACAACCATTGGCAGTGGCTCAAACACTTTCCCAACCCCCGGCACTGGCTCAACCACTGTCCCAACCCCCGGCACTGGCTCAACCACTGGCACAACCCCTGGCACTGGCTCAACCACTGTCCCAACCCCCGGCACTGGCTCAACCACTGGCACAAACCCCGACACTGGCTCAACCACTGGCACTGGCTCAACCACTGGCACTGGCTCAACCACTGGCACAAACCCCGGCACTGGCTCAACCACTGGCACTGGCTCAACCACTGGCACAAGCCCAGGCACTGGCTCAACCACTGGCACAAACCCCGGCACTGGCTCAACCACTGGCACTGGCTCAACCACTGGCACAAGCCCAGGCACTGGCTCAACCACTGGCACTGGCTCAACCACTGGCACAAGCCCAGGCACTGGGCCAGCATGAAACGGCAAGAAGAAGGCAATGATCAAGTCACCGTGGACGTGATCCCACACCAACTCCTCCCACACGTTCATCACAATGACTATCCGAAAAAAAAAAAAAGGTCTTATTATTGTTCCCGTAAGTCTTCATATTCAATTATTAGCATTCATTAAGGTTCAGCAAACATACTTAACAATGTGCAATAATCAAGTGTGTATGTAACACAAGTAAGGTGCATACATGTGAACGAAACAGCATATGATTTTGCATGTGTGAATAATGTATGTCATATCTATCTATATTTTATACCGTCTTAATTGGGAAAAACTAACATTATAAATATTTGTTTATTTGAACATGTTATTTCACAAAACAATTCTATCCAAAGTGTGTTTCAGAGCTTGGCTACTAAATAATGTATAATATGCAAGTACACATTTCATAAGATACAGAACACCTGTATGTGGGAGAAGAATACATGAACACTTCTTCCTTTGTATAATGACCTTGTACAATGTTGTGCAAATAATGCAAGTTTGGATACTTTGTAAGAACCTTGAATTAAGGAATAGTTTTGGTTACTGTACTCCATTCCATTAAAATACATGCAGTTTGAGATGTGTTCTATGGGAAAGCCTCCGCTTTCTTACGCAATGCTAATATATAGTGCCATTGAAAATGAAAGGAACAAAAAAGCTATGGTCTCCCAGATCTTTCAATATCTTACGGATAACTACCATTATTATCAAAATCATCCTCAACCTAAGGTATGGAAAAATTCAATCCGACGCACTTTATCAACCAATGCTTCTTTTATTCGAAACCCACCATCTGGCGCAAACAGGGGTGGCTGTTGGTCATTTCATGAATCCGGTATGCGTATGTCTGCAAATGGAAATAAAAAAAGACAGACAATTGTCGGACACGACTACCATGATATAGGTGCCCGCAGCGGTGCCTTAAATTTTCAGCAGAATGTCTTTTTTCAACCTGAGTTGGATTACCAACACCAGAACCATAACGGAGCAACATATTACGATAACATGCAGAATACCGAGTTTGCTCAAACAGATGAAATGACACAAAGTTACTATGTGTATCCGACTCCGTACATTGTACAAGATGCAAACGGTTATGGAGTAAGCTACAACACTGCACAGCTGAACCCACAGAACAACGAATTGATAGACTACAGCGGCTACATCGCAAACCAAACTTCTATGGCTGCACCGATTATGAATGCAATATAATGCAGGTAACTATATTGTAAAGACTTTATAAACTGTGTGAATCTTTTCTTCCCGAATGACACGCATATATGTTGTATTCATTGCGCATGCGCGTACCATACGGGAAAAAAAGTTTTTGTTTGTGTAAATTAACGTGTCTCTTTTACCTTTTCGGCTGCTTCTGATCATATTACAGAGATCGTGCTGTGAAGATCACAATATGCTGGAACACAGTTCTGTAAGAAGGTAAGATCTATTTACTGATATACGTGGCAACATTTTGAACCGTGCTGTGCAATGGCGGTTGAAATCAGAGATATTCATGCGCAGCCCTTAGTAGAACTGGATAAACGTGTTATCCTATCAGGTGCATCAGAATCAATATAGTAGTCGCTGCAGATGTAAATATATTAGTATATGAACATTTTGCATCAGATAGCAACTGGCCCAGCTTTGGGCACCAATGGTTGCAAAGACTCACGGTTTGGAGAGTGAAATTGCCGTTGCTCGGACCTCAATGACTGTAGTGTAGCACCGCCAACCCTATCGTGACTGTGACGTCACGTGGGGCGGTCACGTGACCGGCGGTGATCTCCTCCGGGATGAACAGATGGGGACTGACAGGCACCGTGTCTCAGGTAAACTGCTGGTATAAATGTTGCACCGCTACCTCCAACGTAACTGCGACGTGGCGTGGGGCTGTCACGTAACCGGCGGTGATCTCCTCCGTGAGCAGAGGCTACCCGGCGTGCATTCCAGTGATCAGCAGCAAGGGGATTCCTCCAGCAACAGCGGGAAGAGCAGTGGAGCACAGCCATAAAGCAAACAGGGTGTAGACATGGGTGGTGACTAAAAAAAGTTTATTGAAACAGACATGTGTAGCTGATGGATCCTCTGACGCGTTTCAGCCCTCAGGCCTTTGTCAAAGAGTGATCCATCAGCATGGGGAGTACAAAGATATAGGCAGACTTAACACAGAACACCTGCACCAGATAAAGATCAGGTGAGGTGGGTAACTCTCCTAATAACCATGTAATAAGGATATTAAAAGCGGTTTAAAAACAATGCCGGCAGTTCATCTTATGTCTAGTAGTTGATGAGTATGACAATCTAACCAAAATGTAAACATTTATACAACTATATATAAACATCATTAAACAAATGGATGATGCCTGGCAAATCAATGAAATAGAAGATAAAAAATACAACAGTCTGATACATGATGATAATGTTCAATATAATAAAAAGTAGACATCTCTATTCAAAAATAATAAGTGAACAAGGACAACAAGATCACAACATTGTATGCAAGTCCTTATAATGGTGGATTGATATCAGAACAATGAAGTAAGGGCAGGAGGGAGGGGAAGGGGAGGGGGGTATGGGGAGGGGGGGAAGGGTGGGGGAAGGAGGGGGGAGGGGGTCCCTGGACATGTATGAACATGAATGATACTAATCATGCAATAAATGTTGCAGTTCCCAGTCAACATTGAGACCGTGTGGCTGTAGAGTATCTAACAGGAAGATCCATTGCATCTCCATTTTATTTAACCTGTTAAGTCGGTCTCCCCCTCTGATGTATGTGGGGATATGTGCAATGCCAAAGAATCTGAAGTTCTTTAGACCACCAACCGGACATGATGTAAAGTGTTTGGATACAGGGTGTAAAAGGTCTTTTTTATGTATCAATCTTACATGTTCTGATATTCTAATATGTAATGGACGAATTGTCCTACCAACATATTTAGCATTGCAGCCGCATAGTATAACATACACCACATAGCTCGTGTGACAATTGATAAATGTTGAGATTCTAAATTTGGTCACTGTGGCTATTCTTTTAGTTGGTACTGCATATTGGCAGCACTTGCAAAACCCACATTTGAAAAACCCTTTGGGTATATTCCTGACTTAGATGGAGAAGGCGACTGAAATAGACTTTTGGAGAGGGAAGTAGCCAGACTATTAGCTCTTCTGAACGCAAATCTGGGTCTCAATACAAATGGTTCCAAATCTGGATCGAGTTTCAACACATTCCAATGTTTGGATATAATGTGGGACCTGTCTGCTGAATTTGGTTATGAATAAAGGATTATCTTCAAACCTGTTTTTTGTCAACAATTGATTTTTGTTCCTTTTTAGCAACATAGTCCTATCCGAACAGTCAGCATGGATAAAGGCTTGTTCTATATCTTTGCTAGAATATCCTCTATCAGTGAATTTCAAGCTTAAATCCTTTGAATGTTGGAGAAAATTGTCCTGATCTGAGCATAGTCTTTTATAGCGTAAAAATTGCCCTTTTGGAATCCCACGGATCATGGATCTGGGATGACAACTTTTGGCATACAAATATGAATTTCTTGAGTGGGGTTTAGTAAAGATATCTGTGGATATCGCAGACTCTGGGTCGCCATGGAGTGTCACATCTAAATAGTTAATATTGTGTGGATCAGTGTTGAATGTAAATTTAAGATTAATTTCATTAATGTTCAAGGTGTCAATAAAGGTGTGTAGGGTGTGAAGGTCACCGTCCCAAATAAAAATCAAATCATCTATGTAGCGTTTATAGAAAATTATATTTGAACGAAAGATATTACTTTCACCAAAAATGTGAGTGGTTTCCCATAAACCCATAAAAAGATTGGCGTATGAGGGCGCAAATGACGTCCCCATTGCCGTGCCTTGTGTCTGAAGATAGAAAAGTGAGTCAAACAGAAAATAGTTGTGTGTCAATAAAAACCAAATGGAATCGTTAATGAAAGTGATTTGTGCAGTGGAAAGGGAAGATAATTGTAAGTAGTGATAAATAGCTTTAAGTCCGTGTTCATGTGCAATGATAGTGTATAGTGATGTGACATCCATGGTGACCCATCTGTAGCTCTCCTTCCAAACAATGTTCTCCAACTCAATAAGTAACGCAGTAGTATCCTGTAGGAAAGATGGTAATTGTCGTACAATAGCTGTAAAAAATGGTCAACATAGCGGGAAACACCATCTCCCAAAGATCCAATGCTGGAGACGATGGGTCGCCCCGGAGGGTTCTCCAGTGACTTGTGGATCTTTGGGAGATGGTGGAACACCGGTATGATGGGGAATTCGCACATAAGATATTTTCTCTCCCTATTACTCAAGACCTGCAGGACATCTCCGAGTTCCAGAAGTGTTTCTAATTCTGCGAGAAATCTCTTGGTGGGATCTGTTCTCAACCTTGTGTAGAATGTATTCTCACTCAATAATCTGATGGCTTCATTCCTATATTTAATGGATGACTGTACTATGATAGGCCCCCTTTGTCAGCATTTTTGATTACAATAGATTGATCATTTTTAAGTAAATCTAGATCTAACTTTTCTTGTTTGGTCAGATTGTGTGTTGTATGGGAAGACCCTGGGAAGGAAAAACTTTTTGCCAGTAGTCTGAGATCCCTGTCTACCAGACACTCGAATGTAGAAATACATGATCCTTTGGAGCTATTAGGAATAAAGGATGAACGTTTTTTTAACCCTGAATCTACATGACCAAAAAAGGGGGGCACTGTGGAGATGTCTGTACAGCATTCGTCATAGAGTGTGTGCATATCCGCATTAAAGGTATGTTCTTTAAAGGAGCAGACTTCCTTATTCAGCAGTATGTTGTCAGGCTCAGTAATATCAATAGTTGGATACAACTGTGCTCCGCTGCTCTTCCCGCTGTTGCTGGAGGATTCCCCATGCGCAGCCCTTAAATGACAGTCGAGTACGTGTACGCCCCTTTGTGAAACTACAATAATTGTAAACATAAAATAATTACATATGCAGTAATGCAGTACATATCTTAATTAGTTTAGTTTGCATATGGTTACATAATGTTATGTGCCTGATGAATATTGGTTACTCTGTTGTAGAAATGGCAAGCAAAGCAGCATTTTACATGTCATTTTGTCACATTATGCAGACTATTTACTGTTGTTTATCATTGTGTATGTAACATGTTTGTGGTAGTAGCATGTCAACAAACGAAACCTTAGGTAATACAGCCAGTCCTCGGTTATCCAACACAATGCGTAGCTCCAAATGGAGTTGTAAAGCTAAATGTCTTAAAGCGAAACACGCTTTCTCATAGCAACACTGTTAAAAGTAAAGTTTGCGTTTTTTGTTTTTTTTGCCTTAATAATTTTGTATATACTCCTAATATTGTACCAGGATAATAAAATATGAAACACATACACATTATATCGTGTGTGTGTGTGTGTGTGTATATATATCTATCTATCTATCTATCTATATCTATCTATGCTATCTATCTATCTAGTATCTATATATAGATAAATATATATATATATATAAATAGATATATATACAGGCATACCCCGCTTTAAGTAAACTCAACTTTAAGTACACTCGCGAGTAAGTACATATTGCCCATAGGCAAACAGCAGCTCATGCATGCGCCCGTCGCACGTCCTGAACAGCAATACCGGCTCCCTACTGTACCGAAGCTGTGCCAAGCGGGAGGAGACTGTATGAGCCTGTTCACATGCGTTATTTCATCAGTTATGCACAATTATGATGATTGCAGTACAGTACAGCATCGATAAGTGGAAAAGGTGAGCTCTCTTTAGACATTTGCTTACAGTACATGCTCCGTCCCATTGCGTACGTTAATGCGGGGTACCTGTACAATATATATATATAGCTAAAAGAAGATGATAAAAATAGTAGGCTAATATTTCTTAATTGTGTAAAATTTTTGTTCTTCTTTATAATTGTTTTTTATTAATTCTCTTTTACTTATTCGCGTTTCGTCCCCTCTTTTCTGACACCTAACCCCTGCACATGCTTTTTTCTAAATTTTTTTTTTTTTTTTCCTTTTTTTGACCCCTATATATTATATAATATATATATATATATATAATTAGGGTGTTGCTAAAGAAATATATCTAATATATATTATATATATAATATATTATATATGGAAATAAAAGACAGCGCCTTATATGATACATACCGTAACCTGCAAAACAGCCACATGCAGGATATATACCCAGCACAGATATATGGACAATGCTGTAGATTAGCAGGAAACCAAGCAAATTGCAATATAAAAGTTGAAAAACAAAATTGTGAAAAAAAATATGAAAAATAAAAAAATATATTAAAAATGTATGTGGCAACAAAAACATAAAAAAAGAAAAAAATCCTAAAAAAATTCTGTGTAAGTCTCTTTGGGTTGTTGACAAAAATGTTATATCAATATAAAATTATGTCATACAAATCCTTAAAAATGAATTAGAAGTCCTGGCAGCTTAATTCTTGGATCACGAACCTCCCAACATATCTAAGAAAAAAGAAAAGAGAAAAAGCGCCCGATCCTAGGTAAATTCAGATTTAAAAGGTTTTATTATATGAACCGGACGATTGCCACTCACACTTTGTCAGTTTAAATAAGCAATTTATGGGACAAGCCCATGCACCACGTGACGTCCAGGTTTCAGAAGCTATCCATCTGCATACCATGTGACCTGTGAATCAGCACTGCTGTGGATATGCTGCCGGTACAACCTTCTCCTCTGCAGGAAGGTAGATAGTTTCGGCTGTATTCAACACCACACCGATCAAGTAGGCAGGCAAGAACTGACGTCTGTGGCTCTGGAGCTTGGAGCATTGAGCTGCCGTGTGACCGCGTAGTTGTCCATGACCATGTGACCCTACGCGTTTCCTCTGTCTCAGCCGATTCATCAGGGGATAAACACTGGTAGAGGTGACTGAATATTAATGATAAGGCAATCCAATAAAATTATGTAAATACCAGTCAACCTAGATTCAATACACTTATTAAAGAACATCGTAGTGGCGGGTTTAAAAAATGCACAGAGAATACAAGGAATGTATCATAAGAAGAAATTGAGATGATAAAGTTAACTAAACTACATAATTTTATTGTCGGACTATATATACCATAAATTATAAAAAAATATATAAAATGAGACAAAATAGCTACCCTTAATCAACAATTATTATAATAAGCCTATCATTGTTTACCATAACAATCAGAATTGTTTTACACATATAATCTACTACAAATTTATCAATTAATTCGATAAATGATTGATAAACTTTATACTCTTATATATAATAAAGAAAAGGTTTAGTTAGTATTAAATACAATTAGTAAAGCATTCATTATCTATTTAAAAGAGTATATATCATGTCTTGATATACTCTGCTATTAGGTTACCAAACCCACGTCACACAGATGTTCTTATATAATTGTAATTGATCTAGGTTGACTGGTATTTACATATTTTATTGGATTTTTTGCAACTATAGGTGGCCATAGCATGCTCAAGCTCAAGCTCCAGAGCACAGACGTCGTTCCTGCATCACCTGCCTACTTGATGCGTGGGTGATTGAATACAGCCAGAAAACCATCTACCTTCCCTGCAGAGGAGAAAGGTTTGTACGGCAGCATATCCACAGCAGGGCTGATTTCACAGCAGCACATGTTGTATGCAGATGGAAGGCTTAAAACCTGGACGTCAGCGTGGTGCATGGGCTTGTCCCATAAATTGCTTATTTTAAACTGACAAAGTGTGAGTTGGCAATCGTCTGTTCATGATAATTAAAACCTTTTAAATCTGAATTTACACAAGGATCGGGCGCTTTTTCTTTCTTCTTTTTTTCTTATATAGATATGCATATATCTATATATGTATATATTCTTATACATATATATATTAGTGTGTGTAAAGAAATATATATTAGTGTGTGTAAAGAAATGATTATTGACATATATCTTCTTGTTATGCAGTAAGCATTTTGTGGTTAGATGTAACATTAATGTTGTTAACGAAATGATTTACATTTAGTACATAGGTACATTATACCAACCGTGTGTTTAGATGCATTATTAAGTAACTATGTAACCGATATATTTCTAACATTAATATTATATATCTACTTCTTTCACAGATGTTCACCGCTCCGTTCAAGACAGAAGATAATGTGAATGCATGTATCCAAAGACCGAGCAACTGAGAGCTTTTCCATTATGGCCACATGCCAAAGACATCACATGGCCAGTCATGCTATGATACCTCAAACTGAACATGCACACTTTTATATATCGTAGTTAATCATAGATTATCGCTTTTTTTAAAAAAAAACATTAAATAGATAATGTAGGCTTTTTGATACTAACTTTAAATGTGTGTTAACATTCCAATAAACTTTGACATGACATCTTTTGTTAGTGCTCCTTTTTTATCAATGGGACGCAGATTACAGTGACATCATTGAAGTATAAAAAATAAAATTGTATATGTGCCTGAAGAAACACACGTGTACTTGTGATCAAAATGTATTGTTAAAAGTTTTACTTGAACTATTGTAGGAAACATTTACATAAAATATGAATCTGGAAATGTGTGGTTTTAAATTAAACATTAATAATGATAGGGATACATGGCAGCTTAATGATAGAAGAGATCAACATCTCATCTGCTTATACTCATGCAGACACTAATTATGTATGTAGTTATACTTACATACGTGACAATCATAATATGAAGTAAGGAATGTGAAGCATAACAATTCTGTAAACCTTTAATAACACCATTAATTATTTATAAGTTGATCATGATGTTGAAAGTATGAGCCAAAATACATATATAATCATTTACAGTAGTTCAGTTGTAAGATAACACTATGCAGAGTATTGAATACAGCATTTGTTTTTCACTTAATACACAATATTCTGCATGTAACGATGCACACATTGTACAGTTGGTTTGAAAGAAGATTAATACAAGAATAGAGGTATTAAAAATAAACATACCATAGGCAGCCGAAGTTCTGATCATTCCTTAGAAAATGTACAGTTCGTTGGAGAGAGCAGCATCCTAAGATTATACACACAATGCAGTGTTACACACACAACGAGATGATGACAGATTATATGATATGTATTGTTAAAACTTACACGTGAAAAATTTAGCAATTAAGGTCCTGCGAGTCTCCACCCCACTGGCTGTGTGGTCCCTAACCCCTGCAGGAGGCACGAGAGGATCCTCCTCTAAATCATCAAGAATGTTGCCTTGAAGATTGTGACGTAGTGCTATGTTGTGCAGAATGCAACAACAAATCACTATGGGCCTCATGCAGTAAGCGTTGATAAGGGAATTATCGCCATTTTATAGGCAAAATTGGGTTTGAGATTCAGTAAGCGCCGATAAGTGCTTGATTTCGCCAGGTTTCGGAGCCGATTATTTTGTTATGGCCATTCGCCTGCCGATAAGCCTGTTTTCGCCACTGATCGCCACTTTTTTAAATCGGCTGGATTCAACAAAAAAAAACAGCTTATCGGGGCTGATCGGCACTACGAAATTGAGATGTTATGGCCAATTTCTCCCGCCAACTAAAGTTGGCAGTTTGGAGGGGAGAACGATCGCTAAGGCTGCCGGAACGGCACTTAGAAAAAAAAAACTTCTGTACATCAATGGAGTCAATGGAGCGGGGACGTATAACAGTATAGTACTGTTTACGTTTCATTGCTCACAATACAAACGTCATTTGCATTACAGTGTGGGGGCATTCCCTGCATTGTGTCACAGCTGACGTGTATTATTTGCATAACATTATACTTTTACATGTTTTCAGCATTTGCGGGTCACATTACTCATCATGTGATGATGTGTCAAGGGAAAATACTATACTCAACTCTTAAAGGAGAACCTCACATCATATCACACATTTTATTGAACTGAGCGACAATTATTTACATGATGTTACACATGTCACACATGTCACACATACACCGTATATTCATCTTCCTTTACATTACACAATGCTTGTAATGTGACACGCATCTTTAAACGTTCATGTACATCTGTCTTCTCATGTTTACATATACTTTTGGGTCCTCCCTATTTTCATGACGTCACTTATTGGACGCTCAATCACATTGCATGTTTACATTGTAACCGTAGCATTACAAGCACTTCAACCTAACTTATACACACATGTACAGTAATTCAGCATTGGGACACCTTGTAAACTCATTCTATACCAACTATCCTCATTACAGAAATGGATGCATATGCACATGACAATTCATTGTTGTCAACATGTGACAATAACATGCCTAATTACACATGTTACACAAAACTTTTCCCACGTCAATCTCAGCCTTTTTGTCTAATTACATGACTGACTGTTGCGTTCACAAGTGTTACATGCATTGCACATGCAACTATTTATTTGCAAGCAATGTTTCTACAAAGGTTCACGTCACATCATTGCCAAATATCATCATTCCCTGCAGAATACACACAACAAATACTTATAACAAGAACTGCACACAGCTTGCCACAGAAGTACTTTATTATGTTAATGTAACACCTTGCATTTTACTATGTCACCTGACATCATCACATACCTATTTAAAGGACGCCCATTACCTGCTCATTCACAGCTACTCATTTCAAAATGTTGAGATTGTTTAGGAGACGGAGGAACATTCTTTTCTATGACATGCTTGATGATGAAGAGAATCATATAGGGCAAGGGAGGGACACACCGAGGGACAGTGACAGGGACAGTCACGCGGATACGACAGGGACAGGGAGAGGGACAGGCCGAGGGACAGGTAGAGGGACAGGAGATCAGAGGAGAAGACAGAGGAGACAAGTTGTGCCTCGTCCGCGTCTGTACAGGGAGAGAACCCTGTTAGATGGGATGAGTGAGGAGGAGATTGTAAGTCGCTATCGTTTGAGTTCAGCAGCAATCTTATCTCTTTATCAGGAGATAAGGGGAGATTTAGATTTTTTCACAGCCAGAGGTCGTGCAGTCCCTGGGCTTGTTAAAATGCTGTGCTCATTACATTATCTTGCTTCCGCGTCATACCAGACAACTGTGGGCATAGTGGGCGGGGTCTCGCAATCTACATTCTCGCGGGCCTTGACCCAGTTTCTCTATGCACTCAATAGACGCGCTAGGAATTATATTCATTTTCCTACAGAGGCGACAGAGTGGCTGGAAGTCAGGACTGGCTTTTATAATATAGCAGGGATACCATGTGTGCTGGGTGCAATCGATTGCACACATGTTGCTTTGATTGCACCTAGTCAGAGTGAGCATGTGTACCGCAATCGTAAGCACTACCATTCACTCAATGTACAGGTGGTATGTGATGCCACGATGAGGATAATGCATGTGGTACCCAAATTCCCTGGTTCCAGTCACGATTCCTCCATCCTGAGGAACTCTTCAGTCTTCCATGCGTTCGAAGAGGGACATTTTGAACATGGTTGGCTGCTGGGTGAGTACACATTTACATGTTATAACACAAAACACATTTTTATTTAGGAATGTTGACATTGTACAATTTGATCACTAATGTCAGCTTATGTGTGCTCCATTCATTATAGGTGACTCAGGATACGGAATTAGGCCGTGGCTCTTGACTCCGGTGCTAAACCCTCAAACTGAAGCAGAGGACAGGTACAATGCAGCCCATATATCTACAAGATCTGTTATAGAGAGGACATTTGGCCTACTCAAGACCAGATTTAGGTGTCTGGACAGAACTGGTGGGGCTCTTCTATACAAGCCTCAAAAAGTGTCTGATATTATCCTTGCCTGTTGCATTTTGCACAATGTTGCACTCAGGCACAATGTACAGTCAGACCTAGCTGAGCCTGTGGTAGACGAGCATCCCACCCATGTAGCTGCTGAAAATGAACAAACAGCCAGTGGTGGCCAGACACGCCAGAATCTCATCAATTCATTTTTTTCTTGTAAGTAAAAACATATATGTTCCAAGTTCTACTTTTATACTTACATTATGTTATCTTAACAATAATGTTTTTTTATATACCCTTCTGGTAGGACACAGATGAATATGGGTTGCACACCTTTCTTCTCTGTGCTGTGTGCACAAAGGGATGTGGCACCGGTATGTTATTGTTGCACAGGTTATATAATCCCTCTTCAATTTTACTTTAGTTGTGTGTATGTGAATACAACTGGGGTAACAAAGCACTAATATTTTAGCATTGTGTTGTTCCTTATGCTAACACAATACACATATTATGCCCATACTCATTCATGCTTCTAGTATGCTTACATACAATGTTATTGGTGCAGTGTAACATGTACATCCATATGATGTGTACACCAGGCTGATTTACATTTTGAATGTCATGAAATATACATGGTGTTGCACATTTAACACCAAATACACACTTTGCTGTGTTGTTTACGGTACTGAAGATGGCATGTCAATGTTTGCAATTTATATATTGTTCCTTTGCATTATAGGTATATCTCCAGTATGACTGATCATGGTATGTATATTTGCTGACATCTCTCATAAGATGTGCCTACATCAATCTTCCTATAATCATTTGAAGTCAAAACCCAACATATTGGTTTTAACACAAATGTAACATACATGTACTTTCTGTATCATGTATATGCATTTAGCTACTCTTGAGCTTTCATGTGCATTGTATTAGAAAATGATTACTCACATTTCATCACATTTTATGTATGTTTCCTTATAAATTCCATTAATGTAATATAGATGTGTTTGGAGACAAGGGGATAACTGTACTTATTTGTTTACTTACGGGAGCTCATTCATCACGGATGAAATTGACTGATCCTAACACTCCATGCATGATTGCCTGTAATCACAACAATGCGTACTACATCTTATATTTAGCAATGTAGGTGTTTTTTAATGCTAGGAATTAATAGTCAACATTAATTTACATTTGTGACATGTGTATGTATAAGTCACACGTGTGTGGATGTGTCCTACATGTACCAAGTGTAAAACTGTTAACAGAAAACACAATGTTGTTGCAAATGTTACTGTCATTTAGCATTTCTAATTTACCAATATGACAATGTTGGTAATATTTTTGCAATATAAATCACGTCACTTCATCATTATCATGATGATAATTATCAAGTATTCTCACAATTGTAACGTCAATCACGTGCACATTAGCATAGACACACTTTGTAAGACAACTGTTTGTGTCTATATCAATTTGTGTAGGATCCATGTATAACACCGACAAATGATAACACCAGCTTTATTATGGTAGCTTATATCATCATATTGACTATACTATATATTTTTAGAACGTTTAATAAACACAGTAAACTATAGTTAGTTAGGCTAATGAAATATACACAGAAACGTACTTCATTACATGATGTTGATGTCATAATCACAACATCTGGCCAATAACATTATTTGCTACAGTCCCAAACCATTTTATCAACATACCCATGTAACAAGAGATTTTTAACAAGAAATGGCTAGTTGGTTGTAAGTGTCCTTTACATTGGGAGAAGGAGTGGCTCAGTGAGTAAAGACACACACTGGCACTGAGAGTTTGAAGCAGGGGAGTCTGGTTCAATTCTCGGTGTCGGCTCCTTGTGACCTTGGGCAAGTCACTTTATCTCCCTGTGCCTCAGGCGGCAAAAAATAAATTGTAAGTTCCACGGGCCAGTGACCTCAGCCTGAAAAATGTGTCTGTAAAGCGCTGTGTACAACTAGCAGCGCTATACATGAACATGCTCATATTATAATTATTATTATTATTCTTATTATTATTGTTACATAGTTTCGACAGTCATACGTTCCATTACACAATAGAATTCACAAATGTGTTAGCAGAGTGGGAATGGTTGTTATATATAAAACACACCATGCCATAAAATGATAGTAGTCATTAAAGAACACTCAATAAAAATTCATGAGGCACTATTTTGCAACATCATTATGTTAATTAAGTGCTTATGCAATATAGGCATAAGGGTATCACATTTTTAATTGTTTGTTAATAAGCGCTGCAAGCAATATAAAATTAGTTCCATATGTAGTATAGTAGTCGGTGGCTCCTCCTCACAATCATCTCATATAAAGGTTGACTCTTCTGAAATCATACATTGATCCGATTGTATCTTCCCCGACATCTCTGAAATACAGCAAACACATGATGGTCAAATATGGCACCTTACTATATATGTATCCGTGACAACGCATTACACAGCTCTATATGATTGTGTACATACACACGTCACTCACTTATATGTTAGAAGTACAAGTGTACATCAGTATGTAATGTTTCTTTAAATTTGTAGCAGGCATAACTATGTATATGATGTGAACGTTGCCTGTATACTGAAAAATGTGCGCGCACATCTTAGTGTGCGCACGCACTTCACGCTTGGCTGCACTAACTGTTAGCGCAGGCGCAAAACAAAGCGTACGTTGTGCGTTCAATACATCTTGAAAATACCATTAAACATAAAATCTTTATTTCAAATACAATGAATACGAAACTACATTCGTTCTAAACGAGTACATCTGTATTCTTTTTAAACAGACGTGTTTGGACAGAAAGGACGGCCGATAACACAATGCGCAAATGCAATACGTGTGACGTCATGTTAAACCAGCGTGAAACGCACGCTAACACTCCTCCCACTCAATTAACATTCGGCTAACGCCCAGTTTACGCCTACAAACACTGAGCCGCACACATGACACACTGCAGTTACCGTTACTATAACAAAACATGACAGCCAATAGGCTTTGAGGCGCGCACGTCGCTTGGGGGCGGGACTTACATCCGTAATCCTTTTTAAGGACGCCTTGGGCCATGACAAGGGTCCCACGTCATACGTGGTGGACCCGCTTTTAAATGTTGCATGATAACAAAACAGGTATGTGTTAGAGTTATGTTAAAATGTTGCTAATATGGTTAAAGGGATAGGAAAGTACGTATATTTATTCCGTCAGCAATGTGTACTACTCTTTCAGGTTATACTATATTGTATTCGGCAACAATTTCTTTGTGATCGCTACATGTTATGCAGTCTGCTATGTTACGCTGTATCCACGCATTGAAAGTGAAAATGGTGGTTAAAAAAAAAAAAAAAATATATATATATATATATATATATATATATATATATATATATATTAGTATGTGTAAAGAAATATATATTAGTGTGTGTAAAGAAATGATTATTGACATATATCTTCTTGTTATGCAGTAAGCATTTTGTGGTTAGATGTAACATTAATGTTCTTAACGAAATGATTGACGTTTAGTACATAGGTACATTATACCAACCGTGTGTTTAGATGCATCATTAAGTAAGTATGTAACCGATATATTACTTACATTAATATTATATATCTACTTCTTTCACAGATGTCCACAGCTCCGTTCAAGACAGAAGATAATGTGAATGCATGTATCCAAAGACCAAGCAACTGAGAGCTTTTCCATTATGGACACATGCCAAAGACATCACATGGCCAGTCATGCTATGATACCTCAAACTGAACATGCACACTTTTATATATCGTAGTTAATCATAGATTATCGCTTTTAAAAAAAAAAAACATTAAATAGATAATGTAGGCTTTTTGATACTAACTTTAAATGTGTGTTAACATTCCAATAAACTTTGACTTGACATCTTTTGTTAGTGCTCCTTTTTTATCAATGGGACACAGATTACAGTGACATCATTCAAGTATAAAAAACAAATTGTATATGATGCCTGAAGAAACACACAAGAAGTTGTGTTCAACATGTATTGTTAAAAGTTTTACTTAAACTATTGTAGGAAACATTTACATAAAATATGAATCTGGAAATGTGTGGTTTTAAATTAAACATTAATAATGATAGGGATACATGGCAGCTTAATGATAGAAGAGATCAACATCTCATCTGCTTATACTCATGAAGACACTAATTATGTATGTAGTCATACTTACATACGTGACAATCATAATATGAAGTAAGGAATGTGAAGCATAACAATTCTGTAAACCTTTAATAACAGCATTAATTATTTATAAGTTGATCATGATGTTGAAAGTATGAGCCAAAATACATATATAATCATTTACAGTAGTTCAGTTGTAAGATAACACTATGCAGAGTATTGAATACAGCATTTGGTTTTCATTTAATACACAATATTCTGCATGTAACGATGCACACATTGTATAGTTGGTTTGAAAGAAGATTAATACAAGAATAGAGGTGTCAAAAATAAACATACCGTAGGCAGCCGAAGTTCTGATCATTCCTAAGAAAATTTGCAGTTCGTTGGAGAGAGCAGCATCCTAAGATTATACACACAATGCAATGTTACACACACAACGAGATGATGACAGATTATATGATATGTATTGTTAAAACTTACATGTGAAAAAATTAGCAATTAAGGTCCTGCGAGTCTCCACCCCACTGGCTGTATGGTCCCTAACCCCTACAGGAGGCACGAGAGGATCCTCCTCTAAATCATCACGAATGTTGCCTTGAAGATTGTGACGTAGTGCTATGTTGTGCAGAATGCAACAACAAATCACTATGTCACCAACCTTCGCTGGCGAATACTGTAGCGCACCACCAGATCTATCAAGACACTTAAAACGACTTTTCAACACTCCAAATGTCCTCTCGATCACCGAGCGTGTGGATATGTGTGGGGCATTATATCGTTTCTCTGCAGGGGTTTGAGTATTACCCAGTGGGGTCAGAAGCCAAGGGCGGCTACCATATCCTGAGTCGCCTATAAGAGAGTCAAATGACATAAAGGTTAAAAGATGTAAGTAAATTCAAAACATAGTGTATTGCCTTTTCATAATACATGACAGTGAATAATATAGAACACATGCCCTAACAATGAAATCCTAATCTATCATTATGATGCATGACATGGATTACATATAGAAGTTAACAAAATAAATGATTTAATGTTAATTAGAATCTTAGCAACACACAGTGAAACATTAATATGGACTTTAATTGTAGTTGTAAGTGCAGTTTATGTAACATTGACTGACCCAATAGCCAACCTTCCTCGAATTCCCCCGCTTCAAATTTGCGAAACACTAACGAGTTTTTTAAAATATGTGAATCGTGGCAGGCACCTGGGAAGTGAGCTACCACACTCAGAATTTTCATCTATGCGTCATATACAACCTGCACATTGAGCGAGTGGTAATTTTTCCTGTTCCGGAAATCCCTCTCCTCTTCACGTAGCGGGGTCAGCGCAACATGTGTGCAATCTATAGCACCCATCACATTGGGTAGCCCAGCTACATTATAAAATGCAGTCTTCAGTGCCTGCCACTCTGTTTGCTCACTAGGAAAATGTATATAATCACTAGCGCGTCAGTGCACATAGAAACTGGCTAAAGGTCCACGAGAAAGCCGACTGCGAGACCCCGACTACTATGCCCACAGTTGTCTGAAGTGAGCCCGAAGCAAGAAAATGTAAGGAGCTCAGCATTTTAACAAGGCCAGGCACTGCATGACTCCTGTCTGTTGTTGGCTCTAAATCTTCTCTTAAAACTTCATACAGTTCCAAGATAGCCGCTGAGCTCAATCTGTAACGTCTGATAATTTCTTCCTCTGTCAAGCCCTCTAGGGAGGTTCTTTGTCTTAAATTGCTGGGGGCTATATGTATGACAACACGGATCTCCCTCGCTTCCCTCTCTCTCCTCTCTCTCCTCTCTCTCCTCTCTCTCCTCTCCCTCCTCTCTCTCCTCTCTCTCCTCTCTCTCCTCTCTCTCCTCTCTCTCCTCCTCCTCGCACAAAAAATCAGGAAAGCGCAATCTGGTGGTGGTTCCATTTCGTCGTGGTAGGTAAGTGCCTTCTTCTATCCTTTAAATAGGCAGTCTAATTAGTCAAATGATTATAAATGATGACACGTGTGTTGGTTAGTATTGTGAACATATTAATTTTACTAATTGTACAATTCATTGTAATGTGATTTCGATGTGTTACACACATAATGAAATGTGCTGTCATCATCAATTACGCACCATTCGAAAATAAACAATGTAAGCGATGCTGCGACACAAAATTACTAATTGACACAAAATAATAACTCTATTATTACATTTCTCACAAACATGTTGAGTCATGAACGTAGTACATCTCTATAAATAATGTTTTGTTATTGTAAAGCTGTGTCAGAAGGGTGGATTATTTGCAATATGTTTGTTTGGTGATGACGGGAGTATTGCCCTTTAAATTAACCCCCTGCTAACGTTTGATGGAACACTATAAAGTTTACAATATTCATGTAATTACATTGATATACAAATACAAGGAAACATGTGGTGACCTTTAATGTAAATTGTTGACTATCATGTCCGGGGGATACAGATATATTCATGCCAACATCCGTGGCCCCCTAGACAGCTTGGAGGACCACCCATGTACCCCTCAGAGTAAATGTTGTTTCTTTCTCCATCTGAATGTATGTTAAACAGTGAAAGACAGAATTATGCATATGTGGACAATATTATTTTATTACACTACAATACTGTACTGTATGTGTTATGTGTTTGTATTTATTGGTATGGTTACTTGTCATTGGATCTGCACACGATTGGTCACGCATGCAAACGGGGAACCACGAACAGTCACAGACCCCCCAACACACCCGGGACACCCGCGGGGATACCCACGTGACCCCTGGCCTCCCTCTGGGACCCCCATGACCCCCAGGCTCCCCCGGGGACCCCCGCGGGGTCAGCCAGGTACCCCCACCTACGGACCCCCGCGGGTCAGCCGGGGACACCCGCCGGCCTGCTGTATGGGTTTTGCACATGCAAAAATAAAAAGCCAGAATTTTTTCAAAGTCCATATTCCTTTGCGTCTACTCTGACCTGGCGTGTTCTAATCAATGCAACTTTCGCGTTTGCTAAGGTTGCGTTGCTTAGTGCATATCGCTTAAGGGCAGAATTTCACCAAACAAGGCTGCGATCAAGCAAAGTTGGACTTAGAAAAAAATCCTGAAAAAAGTCATTTTTAGAGCACAAAGTGCCTGTTTGCGTTGCTTAGTGCATCGGATTGAGCCAAAAATCACGATCGAAGAGCACTTTGCGCTCTAAAAGTGACTTAACGGAGATTAGTGCTAGCCCCCTATGTGTCATGACCTGGTATATTGCCCATGTGCTCCAGCACACAGACCCTAAAAAGGTCTCGAAGTACCTGTACGGCCCACGTACTGGAGACCACATGGGCATGACAGCAAATATACGACAAATTCGGTACGGCAATTTAAGGTCTGTTTTATTTTAAATTTCTCCTGGGTGACATTTTGTGAGGATGCGGGGATTGCGGCACTCACAGCATGACCCCTCCTCACCTCTGAATGCCCCCGCTGCCGTGAGACGGCTTCCTCTCGTCACCCGACCTGCTCCCGCTGTGCGGGGGCGCACCCCTCGTTCCCGGCGGGCCGGCGCTATCCCGCGGTCTCTCAGGGCTCTGGCAGTTCCCTCGGGTCCCGGGCACGCGCTCTCAGACCATACAGAGTGCGCACCGGGCAAGGATAATTTATTCAATGCACTAGCAGTGAAACCACGCCCCCAAATATTACAAAGGCTGCCACTTAACCCTAAAGCTCCCCACCTGGCTGCTTATTACAGGAACCAATCCAGGACAGCTCCTCATGTTCCTCCAGGTCTGCCTCCGTTCCGTATTGGTCAGCCACGATATATAGTACCTGTGTTGCCTCTCTCACATCGCTCGACATAGTCACGGCTTACAGACGTCTATTCTGGCTTTCCCTTTGCTCTTCGTTATTCAGGTTGCAACCCGGCTTGGCGGACGTTCCTCTCTGGCTTTGGACCCCGGCTCCCACCTGACTTTGCAACTTCTCCCATCCCTCGACTACAGTTTGGACCTCGACTTCCCGGATTTCTCTCTCCCTGACCTTGGCTAACGGCAACGACTTCATCTCTTCTGTACCGGTACCGGCAAGTATTGCTACACCTATTCACACATAAAGGGAACTCCCGCACAGCTAAATTTGAACCACGGTGAGGTGCTAACTACGTAAGGAATGGATGTATACAAGAGAAAAGGGCTTGTATGGGTATACTACTTACCTCTGCAAATAATACCTACCGCATGTTGAAGGTATATACGATCAGCTGCTCATGCCTTCAACACGGCTTAGCTGCATATCAGTGTTCTTACTGCCATTACCTACCAATATTTCCCTGACTAGGAGGATCTATCTGGGTTAATGGTATATACTACTGTACATTTACCACTGCAACTAATACCTACCGTATGGTGAGGATATACACCCTTAACTGCTTATATTTTTACTGAGCATTCACAAGTACCTTCTCTATTAGCCCAGTAGCCAAGTCCTATAAATTGTTTATGCTACCTAGGTTTATACTATATGCCAAGATACCCCATTGAGGGTGTTCGCACTAATCTTTTTATTACGCATATACCTGCAGTCCTTGGATATACGGCTTAAAGGGGTTTTAGTTACTAAGTGCCTCCACTAGTAATACCCTTATGGAACAGCAGTACTCAGTGTGTAGATGACTGGGGTTTTACCCACCAGCCACTCATTATTCTACATAACAGGTAGTAACACACATATCTCTGCTCTGTTTGCCTAGATATACATTAATGTCACCATATACTCAGAGTGCTTAACATTATTCGTTTTGACAAACCACATTTATTTGGATGAGACATTATTTGTATGGTGATTGTATCACGACCCTACCTCCATATCTGTATGAGGCTATATTTATAGCACAAATTCCTGAATATCTATCAAGGATCTCCATATGTTTATACTACTTAACTTCTCATAGTTATGTTATAAATGATCACAGTCACATGCTGTTTGATATATTCTTTATTTTAAACCCCATTTTTTTATTCATTGTTTGCAAATAAAGTATTTTAACATTATCACTATTCATTCAGTTGTGATTGAGTGCTTACACACTAGGTTTTCTTTTTCTCTTGTATACACCTATTCACACCTGGCCTGGCAATGCCAAAACACTACACTCCGGACACGCTCCTTCTGCTGCTGGTGCGTTCACATATACGTCCCCACCTCAGTATAAGGGACGAGTCTGGTCTGCGGGCAGCACCGGCGTAACACATTTGAAGTAAATTCTGCTTTCTCTCCTTTAGATACCTGCTTGCAAGTTTTGCAACCAAAGCATCCGAAAAAGCCCATTGGAGGGGACAACCAACTTTGATTTTTCGCCACTTGCTATATGTATTAATAAATGGTGTCTTGAAACTGGTGGTTTCCCTCTTTTTTCCTGGTTTCAATAGATTGTTGTGTGGCACTGATTTAGTTTTTTCTACTGCTGCTTCAATGAGATTGGGCTGGTATTACTACATATTGTACAGATGCTGCCAAAATTCAGGAGATAATAAAAAAACATTGGCATGTTGTCCAGATGGACCCTGTCCTGAAGGAACATGTTCCCCCCGTGTCTAGGGTAATCTTCAGGAAGGCACCCTGTATCAAATCTAAATTTGCTCCAAGTGTGTTCAAAAAGGAGGAAGTGGCAAAAAATCAAAGTTGGTTGCCCCCTCCAATGGGCTTTTTCTGATATTTCGGTTGCAAAGCTTGCAAGCAGGTATCTAAAGGAGAGAAAGCAGAATTTTCTTCAAATGTCACCCAGGAGAAATTTAAAGTAAAACAGATCTTAAATTGCCGTATCGAATTTGTCGTATATTTGCTGTCATGCCCATGTGGTCTCCAGTACGTGGGCCGTACAGGTACTTCGAGACCTTTGAGGGTCCGCGTGCTGGAGCACATGGGCAATATATGTAAACAGGTCATGACACATGGGGCCCCATTCTGTAAGCTTCGATAAGGCACTTATCGAACACTTATTGGCCAAAATGCCTACTCTTAATCAGTTAGCCTCGATACGTGGCCGATAACGGCCTGTATCGCCGCTAAATCTTATGACCAAAATAAAATCGCCGATTGAGCGGCGATCAGCCATTTATCGACCATTTTCGAAATGATCATACACTCACGCGATTCTAGTAGCCGCGATTCTCCTATCGCAGCCCTAAAATGGCGATCTTCTCCCCAATCCAATACGCCTCAAAATTTTGGCAGATTGGTGGGGAGGTGCGTCGATGAGCTGCGATAAGTGGGTACTTTTCCCGCCTCGGATTGATGCCGGGGGTCTCCGGAGATGATAGCCATTAATACCAGCCCCCCGGCATGCATCCGTTGCAGGAAAGATGCATTTACAGCCACTTCATTACCTTAGTTTAAATACTCCTGCATCACGGCCCACATGATCAGGAGATTTAAACACAGTATAGGGGTACCGGCACTCCATAACGGACGTCACAAATCCGGCTTCACATGGTATTTCAGTCAGATTATGGGAACCAATTCCACACTTTGATTGGGTGAAATACCATGTGACGCCGGCCATCTTGGATTTAGTGACGTCATCTTAAAGGCAAATGAAGCACAGCCATTCTGATTGGCTGGCATCATTACCTTTAAATGACGTCAACAAAAATTAAAGTTGGCACGTGGTTTTAACAGCCAAACAGGTGGCTGTTAACCATTTTTAGGCTAAAAGTGACGTCACAAGCCCTATTTAAGGCCGTGACGCCTCATTTGAGCCCAAGAAGACGACGAGACAACATCGGTTGGGATTGACCATGTGGCTTTTTGGATTCACAGATGAAGATAGAAGATAAAGAAGATCAAGAAATGATGACAGATGAAGATAGAAGAAGGTGATTAAAGAAAGAAAAAAGAAGATTTGGGTACCTGATCCGGATCTTCATGGCGGATTGCATCGGATACTGTTGGAGGCCTTCAAGGTACGTGAGCTTCCTGTTAGCCCGGGAGTCGGAGGGCCAGCGCTTCTAATGGTAAGTAATATATTGAATGTTTGTTAATGTCTTTTTTAACAGGTTTTTTCATTGGATGTGTTTTTTGTTTTTTTGGGGAGGCACATTGACTGATAATATATTATTCTGTACCACTTTAGGGTACAGATTAATACATTATTATGACAATATTTGGGGGGCATTTCTGGCTTGGTATTGCTGTTGTTTTTTTTAATTACAGTTTATTATGTGGATGTCATTGTTTGTTTTTTTCCTGCTTGATGGAAATCAAATGTTTGCGATTGTTGTTCGTTTTTACTTAATGTTGTATTATGTTAGCTAATGCGTTTAATGGTCATTTCAGATATTGTTTGAATTTATTTCTTTGTAGTTTAATGTTTCAATTAATTCATTAATGTTGTAGAAATTAATTTGTTTGATTGGTTAATGTGACTATTAATTTTGAGTTGGTTTAGTAATTAATTGGTTTGATTGGTTACTGTTTAAAATAATTCTGATTTGTTTTTGAAATTAATTGTTTTGATTGGTTAATGGTTTAATTAATACATTGTTGATGTTGTTATTGCTTGTATTCATTGGATTAGCTGGCTACTGTTTTTATTTAGTGAAGAATGTTTTTTTGGAGCTATATTTATTATTGTGTGTCTGGTGCATTAATGTGTTGTAATTAGGGTGCCCATTGAGTGCTATAGAGGCTTATCATGCCCATATTAATATTATATAGGTATGATGTACCACTATACTACTCAATGGATACAAGGTGGGTATAGTCAGTACGGGGTGGGTTCTTAGGCCTCCCGGGTTTGTATCGGGGCAGGGGGGGTTAACCCCTTAATTACTATAGCGGTTATTAACCGCTAAGGTGATTAAGGGGTTAGGGGCCAATAGAATGTCTTTATTATATATATATATATGCTTTATGGCAATGGAGGACAGAGGGACATGCTGGTGTGGTAAGTAGATTAAGACACATTCCCAGCTAGCTCAAACTCCCACACCCACCACATGATGAATATATATTTATGTCAACCAGAGAGCTACTGAGCGTGGCAATTGCATACAACAAGAGACAGGGGGTGCCCAATGCTACATCCCATTGACAAAACATATATGATGAAAAGTATAAAGTATATTCCACAATCTCAGGCACAATTTTGTCTTGGAAGAAAGCTTTATTCATGATTCCTATAACAAGAAAAGAAAAGTGCGCAAAAAACTGCACACTAGTACAGTACAGTGCGTAAGGCAAAAGCGTGTGACATACATTTTACTGTACCTTCAAAGATGACGATGCATCCTGGTCCACGCCTTGAGATGGCACCCCACACATGCATCTTCACTGGGTGTTTTGGACGTGGCTTCATAGATATGCAACCTTTTTTGTGGAATGCAAAGGTGGCAAATCTCTCCAGCGAAACAGTAGACTCATCAGTGAAGATGCAATCCTGGAAAATGTCTCCACTGTCGATCCATGCCTGGGCCTGGACCCCTCTCTTGATTTTGTTAACGTCCCTTATCATAGGGTACGCTCTGTAATGACAAGGAATAAATCATTTTAGAAGTACAGTACAGTTTCTTAAACAACACTTTTACCTCCTGTACTGTCCAGTACTAACCACACACGTCCATATTTCCATCCAATTCTGCATCTCGTCTTCTTTATGCTGGTCTCGCATACAGTGAGATTATGATTTTGCTGCAGAGTGTATTTGACCCTTAATGCACTCTTCTCATCATTCTCTTCACTTATTTTGTCGACCAGAAGTGTTGTCTTCCTACAATGAGAGACAGGGGGTGCTCAATGCTACATCCCATTGACAAAACATATATGATAAAAAGTATAAAGTAAAATACTTCAATAATAATAATAATATTAAATACTTGGTTATTTGGTTAACCCTTTGGCCAAAGCGTCATAAGCCTGCATACCAACGTCAAGGTATAACCAAATTAATGCAGGCCCTACACTGCACTACACTGTGAACCCTTCCTTTACCTCTGTAAGAGGGGAAGAATCATTAAAGGTCTTGTTCCTGCAGCAAATGAAATGACCTCCCAAGTTAAAAAGGTGAAGAAGGAGGAGTGAGCTCTGGGGGGAGGTGCCACACCCTCCAATTGACTGCTACCAGTCAGACATAGATTAACGCACATTCCCAGCTAGCTCAAACTCCCACACCCACCACATGATGAATATATATTTATGTCAACCAGAGAGCTACTGAGCGTGGCAATTGCATACAACAAGAGACAGGGGGTGCCCAATGCTACATCCCATTGACAAAACATATATGATAAAAAGTATAAAGTAAAATACTTCAATAATAATAATAATATTAAATACTTGGTTATTTGGTTAACCCTTTGGCCAAAGCGTCATAAGCCTGCATACCAACGTCAAGGTATAACCAAATTAATGCAGGTCCTACACTACACTGTGAACCCTTCCTTTTACCTCTGTAAGAGGGGAAGAACCATTATAGGTCTTGTTCCTGCAGCAAATGAAATGGCCTCCTGTAGGCGGACGCTCACAGAGGTATGCAAGGGAGACTGATTATAGTGAAATTAAATAAGACTTTTATTGCGCCTTTTCCTTAACATCAGGAAACCATCCAAACAAGGGGTAAACAAAGCTTCTATTCACTTGGGAGTGTTTCTAGTGAAATACTATGCAGTTCAAAACTCCCTTAGATAAGCATGTCTCCCAGCCCCAAACATATAGCATGAAATGAACAGATATAAAAAGTCTTGTAAATAAAAGTCTTATGTGTTCCTTGTGGTTTGGAGGGAAAATCTTCTCTGTCCCTGGTTGCTATCTTTTCTTCAGGGTTTGTCAGCATTCAGGTTTAGAAGTTTCCCCTGTGTCTTGAAAGCAGCTCTGCCGTTTCTTCTGGCAGGGCTCAAGACAAGTGTCTCCAAGTTCATCTCAGGTGTGAGCTAAGGAGTCTCTCTTCCTGTCTCAAAAGACAGGCTTTTCTAAGCCATCTAATCAGGCAGGTGGTGTTTGTTAATTGACTACCAGCAGTTAACCACCACACTGCTGGATTAGAGGCACATTACCTGAACAGGGATAACTCCCCTGTTACATACCTCCCCTGTTTGTGGGAAGCTCGGGCTTGCCATGGTTAAAGCTCATCCTTCCACTCTCATTCTAGATATCTCTGTGACTTGAATGAGAGTGGATGGAGGAAGAGAACCCTCAGTCCTGCTGGGATTGGAGCCCTTTCTCCAGTTTATTCGTGTCTCCTCCTGAAGGTGCTTGAGATCAGCACTTCTCAGTCGCTCGAGGAGGACTTTTTCTAAGTATAGTCTTTTTGCTATGTGCGCGGTCATGAGATTTCCCTCGCGTCGGGTGCTTGTCTTATTGTAGGCATACTGTATGGCAGCAGTTGCAGAGCATTTCAAAACAGCCCTTTGAGTTTTCCGCTCTTGAAGCTGTCTCTCTGCCCTTTTCCCACTCAATGGGGTTGCTAGTTCAGCCTCTTTGGGGTTAAGTTGCAATTCCACACCCACTTCCAGAGAATGTCCTATCTTTTCAGCTTCATCAGCTAAGGATTCTTCTGGTTTTGATTCAGCACGTGTACCTTCTTTTGTTGCCTGTTGGGTGGCTGAAGGTTTTGCTAGTGCTTGTTTAGGTGGTTCAAATTTTGCAACCTTGTCTTTCAGATGAGCGGTATTCCCAGCTCTCACTGTACCCTTGTCTTCATGGGTTTTTGAGGCTGTGGGATACTGACGCTTAGTCAGGGTCAATACTTGTCCTTGTAGGACTGTAATCTCATCCGCGAGAGATCCCTGTTTTTTGAGTGCGTCTTGCAAGTCTCTTCTCAGGGAATTTATCTGCACGCTTTGCTTTCTCTGAGCTTGCTTCCACATTTTTATTACATTGTGAAGCACTATGAATTTCTTTGCTCGGGCCACAGTTACTTGTTTCAGTTTCTGGACCTTCTTGTGCTCCCTTTTGTGCCGGGTCACCTGGGTTCTAAGCTTGGCCTCTAGCGATGCTTTGGTGATGCTCAGGGTAGCCTTCAGTTTCTCATGCTGCTTTGCGGGGACATACTGGGTCATCAGACGTTCCTGCAGCACTTGAATTTCTTTAACAGCCTGCAGATTGTCTTCCTGCAGAGTTCGCTGCTTCTCCTCGGCCTTCTCGAGGTGTGTACGCAGACCTTGCAGTTGGTTCTGCAGTCGGTGCTCTGCTTCAAACTTCTCACCTTCCAAAAGTCTATTTATTTCCTTAAGTTCGTGTAGCTTTTCATTCTTTTCCTTGACTTCGTCTGTCAACTGAAAATTTTCTTCTTTCAGTTTTAAGTTTTCTCTTTTTAATCTTGAATTTTCTCCTTTTTCAGTCTCTGTACTATTCAGGGCCTCTTTGCAGTCCTTCTTCCATTTACGCACATCGGCTTTGAGAATGACAGTCTCCTGGCGTGAGACTTCCTTCTCTAGGTTGAGGGTCTGAAGCTCCTTCTGAGAGACTTTGAGATCTGTATCAAGATTGACAATAGTGTCTTTAGATATGTCCAGCTTCTCAGTGAGACTGTGTAGTTCCTTTCTGGAAACTTCCAGATCTGTGCGGCAGCTGTTGGTCTCATGATGTGAGGCATCCAGTGCTCTGCGGAGTGTCTGAAACTCTTTCTGAGATACGTCCACCTCTGTCCGAACATTGTTGACCTCCTGTTGTGAGGCATTCAGCTCTACGCGAAGAGTGTGAACCTCTTGCTGAAAGACTGTCATCTGCTTTAGTGCCTCCTCATACTTCCGCTTCAGCTTAGTCATCATTTTATCAGATTGGCTCTGCTTTTCATCCATGGCGGAAATAGTAGCATTTGCAGTATCTAGCTCAGTCTTGAGAGTACATTGCGAGCACATGTTCCTGTAGCTTCACGTTATTTTTCAGTAGCTCCGCGTAACCATCTTTCTTTTGTTTCAATTGTTCATGGAGTATATCACAGTCACGCCTGGCATTTTTCAGGGCATCCTCAGGGCTGGTCAAGGGATCGTCACTCACTGGTTCCGGCTCCACTTCCCTGGGAGGGTTGTTTGAGGGTTCCTCACTGTTGGCAACGGACAGACACTTCTTTGGGGTACACGACTTCTGCCTTGGGCCCTCTGGATATTCGGTTAACCGCGGGACGAATTCTCCATTTTCTCTAGGCTGCAGGGCAACTCAGCCGCCCTTTTCCTCCACAGGATCTGCGGACGTGTCTGTTCCTTCCACGGTAAGTGAAGAACCGCTTTTCTTTTTCTTTTTCCGCCTTTTTGATTTGGATGACACCGTCCCTTCAGGGATATTGGGGTCTCCATCTTCATTTGAAATTTTAGCAGCGTCACTGGATCCACCCGGCTTGTCTTGCAACTGTAATAGCTGACGGAAATATTCGGTGATCCACTGCTCCCGCTCTTTCTCCTGCTGATCATATTCGTCATCAAAGGGAGCGGTATTTTCGGTTTGTGCCGTGTTCAGGCACCCCCACCATTCTTGGGGTGTTTTGTGGGTGTGACTCGGTTCGGGTTCCCCGTAAGAGATGTCTTCCTCTTTATTGGACTGGAAGGACCACTCTTCCGTGGGGTAGGGTTCATTACAGGAACGCTGCATCTTGTCCTCCATTTTTAGGCTATCAGGTGTAATTTTCTTCCTGACCTTAGGAGGCGCTATTGCAGCTGTTGCCACTGTATTTGTTAGAACCCCCAATTGTGGTAGTCCTACAGGTGGGCATATTTTGCTTGTAGAGGTCGTAGCTCTCACAGGCATCTCTGTAGACTTTTTCTTTCTTTGGTAAGTTTTACAATATCAGCAGTGCTGTGCATGCATTTTCTCTTATCGTGTATACAAGATGTGCAGTTGCTAGGTAAACGTCTATTTGCTTTACACCATTTACTTGCTAGGTGTAATCTCTCATTAGGTATGCTGAATGTGTAGTTGCTGGGTAAAAACTTCTGTTTGCTTTACACCATTTACTTGCTAGGTACAATCTCTCTGCTTCAGCCAAATAATGTGATTTTCTGTTTGAGTTCAGTCTCAACTTTGGGTATTATGAAATTCACTATTCACACTTTGGGATACCTTTTACACAGCTCAGCAATTCCTTTTTTTCTAGTAGGCAATTTTACCCTCAGCACTTGTTTACTGAAAATTCCCATTCTTGCATCAATTTTCACATTTGTCTTCATATACTCTATTCACAACTGGCAGTCCTATGCGGTGTGGCAGCCTTTACTTGCAGAATCAGTACCGCTCATGAGTCACCATCTGTATTCACTGCTTCAGCTAAACATTTGAAAATAACAAACGACTATCCCTTTCAAGGGCTAACTCACTTCTTGAACTCTGACTATGGCTGGAAGGCAAACCCCCTATTTCAATGACCATATTACACTTTATTGTGATAGGCAAATAAGGTTTTACCTGCTTCAGCCGTCTCTCTCTCTCTCCTCTTGGGATTGGGGAAAAAAGTCCATCTGTGCTTTTGTAAGTTTCAGTGCAGTGGTGTGTATCACTTTAACTCTGATCTCTGCTGTATGAGATTTTTTTTTTTTTTTTTTTTTAAGTTGCTCAGACTGTTTGTAGGCAAAAAGCATAAAAAAAATTCACAGAACAAATCTCCGGTCCTTTCTAACTTCAAAGACCACCTCTCATCCCACTTCTAACACCATTTGTAGGCGGACGCTCACAGAGGTATGCAAGGGAGACTCGTGCTTTGTGCTTCACTTGACTCCAAAATGGCTCCGGTGATGAACTCTCCTCAGCACAGTAAGAGAAAGCATCCTTTATTCCTAGATTTTGCAGGGA
The DNA here is from genome assembly GCA_036426205.1 of Ascaphus truei. NCBI lineage: Eukaryota > Metazoa > Chordata > Amphibia > Anura > Ascaphidae > Ascaphus > Ascaphus truei. The sequence goes on from WSYH01002044.1 coordinate 70,645, forward strand.
TTCTTCCCCCTCGTCCAAGTTCCTCATCGAGAAGGCTTTACCAATTTTAATGACTAACAGACTGAATGGGAAAGTCCATCTATATCGGATAGATTGTAGCCTTAATGATTACATTACTAATGAAAGTAATGTAGCCTTATGATTACATCTCTTGGCATTTCTTCTGGCATTGGCCTGGAGCGAAGAGCCATATGGCATCTATCCATATGTAGCTCATCCACAGGTTTTTCTGGGAGCATAGCAGACAACCACTTAGCCACATGCTCCTCAATATTGGTGACAGACTCAGGGATACCACGTATTCTGATATTGTTCCTTCTATCCCTGTTCTCAGAGTCGTCTTGTCTGTCAGCTATATCTGTTAATTGTGATTGCAGGTAAATGGTCTTTTTTTCTACTTTTTTTTAATGCTTTCACTGTGGTGTCAAGCTTGGTTTCTAAGTCTGCAGTCCTGTCTCCTATGTTGGTAATGTCTCTTCGCAATTCCTTCACCTCCGCCTGCAGTAATGATTGCAGATCATTATATAATCTATCAAAGTCGCTCCTCCGTACTGGCTGTTCCTCTGGCCAGTCACTTCTCTCTTCCTCTAACTCACGCTCCGAGTCAGATCCCCGACTGGAGACCGGCGTTGTTTCTCTTCCCGTTCGTGTCATGTAATCTCCTTAAATCCGAGTGATTTTGCTTTTTATTGGATCTTGTGTCCATCCCTGTGTGATCTCGATTGTATTATTGGATATTTTCTGTGTTTTCCACGGGTTTTTAGTTGTTGTTTCCCCTTAGTGTACCCACCTGTGTATTGTCTTGTCCCCTTTATTTTGTTTTCTTCCCCCCCCCCTTTCCCTTTATCCCCCCGACTGTTATACGTATGCTTTTACATATTGCTATTACACTTTATTGGATGTAGGGTATGCGGTTTTGGTATAGGTTCTCTTGTGTATATATTAAATTATTCTTTTTGGAACTATCCCATTCTTGAATTCTGATTTCTATAAACAGTGAGTGCTGGACATTTTTTGGATTAATGTATACAGTATACAGTATACTGCATTGGGGGTGGTGAGTGAGTGAGTAATAATGAGTAATAATGTAGTGAGTGATAATTAAGGGGGGAGGTGCAACTACCTTTGAAATACAATGGGTGTCATGGGTGTCTTAAAATTAATTGATTATAAGAATGTAATTCATGATCAAATATTAAAAACATGCACACAAGACGTTCTTAGTCGTACTGTACTGTATGTAGAGGACAATTTTTTTATCTCAAATAATTGCTTTGAAAAAGGTTCTGTTAAAAACACTAATGCATTTAATCTGTACTGTACAGTAAAGAAAACATACTGTAAATACTTACTTGGTAGTGACTGTTGGGATCCGCTTGACACTTTTGGTCTTACCATGGGCATGATAGCTCACAGTGGTTCCTGGTAAAACGAGGCCTGAAGTATTTAACCAGCGTTGTATCTGTGAAATTCGGTGTCCTCTCTTGTACATATCCTGTATTCTCATGCTGAGATCCTTTGAAATCTTTTTCGTCGGCATCGCTGCTTTTAGAAAAATTTACAAGCACAAGAATGTATATTCAATGTGTAGTCAATATGTATTCAATGTGCATTGAATCAACAAAATGGATGGTGTTTTTATACTTTAATGGGTCTCAATCTCACACGACAGGTTTAGTAAACAGTACGCCCACTTTTAACAGCTGCACCTTGTGTCCATGCTCGCGAAAAAATTCAAATAGGGACACAGTGTATAAAAGGTGACACACGAGTGTGGCCGACGGGAGACATAGAATACAGTCAACAAAGAGGGACAACTAAATTCGGCAGTAAAGTGAGTGAGCAGGGACTAGTGTACACACTCGCGGACGTACGCAAACATTAAGATAGCAGCTAGCCTGAGATCTGACGGACCTGAAGTCTTCAAAGCCCAAATGATCCGGAGCCTTTCCTGGTAGAGGACAGATAGCAAGGGTTGCCGGTCACCAGGTTTTCACTGACGGTTGGACCATTATTGTAAGCAGGTGCTGGCGCCAGTGCAGGCGCTGTTACATTGCTGGCCTGGGATTGACGAATCTTATTTTGATTAAATCTGACCTTTCTCCTTTTGAAGTCTCAGTGATCAAAGATACTGTAAAAATCTGGCACCAATACCCTCCTCTAACACCGTGTGCAGGGGCAATATGAAAAAAAACAAGGATTGCTACTTAACTTTTTTCTTATTGCACGCTGTGACGGGAGCTTTGTGACAGGCTATTAATAATACACAAAAAAAAATATATATATATAACTGGGTTGAACTGGGACGAGACTTAGATATGATAAAATATCATTTATTCCTTGATAAAGGTGAACACAACAGATTATAAAAATAACAGGCAAAATATAGACACTTACTTAAAGATTAGGACAAGAAAGAGATTAGGACAAGAAAGCCATCAGGATACAGGATGGGCCATTTCTTCCATAATTCAGTTGGCATCACAGCAATACATGCAGCCCATGAATGAAGACTCATGCATGAAGACACAGGCATGAAGACATGCAGACATGAAGACATTTGAGTAAGTGCTGACTCTGACTTAAATACCATGTCAAACTCATCTCTTAACCCTAGATGCCGAAAAGGCTAGCAAAAGTCTTTGAAGCTTCCTGAAGCAGCTTTTGGACTTCCATTGTTTAGTGTGAAGTATCACATTTAAAAAAAACATTCAGTTTCTTGGTTCCTGCCTCCAACATAAACAATTAGGCAATTTAGCCTTTGATCACCAGGCTATGTAAATTCTAGCAAGATGTTCTGCTTGCCTATTACCATAACAGAGGGAGTTTCCAGTTTTCACAACAGCTTCAAAATCCCATATACACTGTAAATAACTTCATAACTTCAGTTAAGTAATACTTACTGGCACGCGAGACATATTAATACATTCCGTCACACATGACGCTCCCAATGAGACTAAATATTACCGTGTAATATTAAAATTAAGAGAGATATTAATATCTGGCTCTTAGTATCTGTTAGATATCAAGTGTTTAGAATCATTAGTTGGGGTTAAGTCCAACGAATACACATACAGTAGAGGCAACGTTTATTCTAACATTTGCCGTAAACTAGCCGGGTTACATTCTGGGTATGTGCTGGGTATGTGCTGGGTATGTTCTGGGCTAGTTTGAGGCACGTTTAAGGCATTTCTGCATTGACTAACGACCCATAGGATTAACACAGCAGGGATCCCTGGCATTCCAATTCAGTTTGAATGGGACTGCCAGGGACCCCCGCTGTTAATCTGATAGGCCATTAATCAATGCAGAAATGCTGGGGCTAGTTTAAGGAAAGTTTAAGGCATGTATTCAGAATGTACCTGGGTGTTTCCTGGGTTTTTTGGGGAATTGCCACTGGTTTTTGTTCGAATAAGAGTTGCCTCTACTTTATGTAACTCTTAGCATGTTCAGCCGAGGACATCTCATAATATTCTTATATTTAATAAGGTCACTCATAATGTAGCCCCACTCCTAAATCAGAGGCATTTGGGCCAGTCTACCACATGGCAGGATACTATGGTTTGTAAGTGTGAGTTATAACGCTCACCCCCCACTCTAGCTTCCTGCAAACAGGTAGAGTGGCTGGGCCTTTGATCAGGGCTGCTTCCTAATCATTTGGTAGCTCTCCTGACCATTTGCATTTAGTAGGCAGGCATCTTTGAGGGTAATTTAAACAAAGGGCTAGAATCACTGTTTTAACATTAACCCTTTCCCTCCCGCAGCAACCCTAGTGTATGTGTGGGTGCAAACACTAGGATAACACAATACATTTACACAGGGGAATACACATTTGGATATTGAAGCGAGGTAAAAATACATTACTGGACCTCAGTCCAGTTAACCCCTTGCTCCCCAGGTGAGGGTAGAGGGTGGCCAATTGGGGTGTAACCCCTTTAATCCCGGGCCAAATCCTCTCGATCGTCACACCTCCCCTGCTCAAGGGGTGCCTGGTGCCCCAGCTGCCACCCCCTGGCACTGGGATACCACTGGCGCCCTTGAAGCACTCAATATGTCCTGAGGGGTTGGCCTGGCAAAATTGACCTCCGGCATTGTCCAGTACATTGTCCTGGCCACAGTGGATAGTGAAATCTAGATCCTGCGGAGCAGGGCTCCACCGTGGCCGCCGGGCATTCTCCTTTGCCTCCCTCTGCCCCCCACCCAGTGCCTGGTGAACCAAGTCCATGGTGAAGGAGCCCCTTTGCAGACCAGGCTGCACACTGCCCAGAGATATAGAGAGAGAAAGGGGGAGCACAGGTTGAAGAATTTGGGGTGTCTGGAGTATCTAATTAGATATTTGTGGGTGTGTTTGAAAGATATAATAAATCACTTACACGGCTGTGTGTAAATGCTCTCACAGCAAGGTTTACTTGTCTTGGTGTTCCCTCGGTCGGTTGCCTTCTTCTTTTCAGGACTTGGTTTTCTTTCTGGATATCTTCAGCGGTCCTTGGCTTACAATGAGGATGTCTCCCTCGGAATCAATAGATTAAAACAATGTTTTAGAGGGTGATACAGGCAGTATTGATAAAATCCAATGATATATATATATATTTATATTTATAAGGCAGTAAATACTGCCAGTACTCACACGGGCTAGTGTGAGTACAATCCTAGGGGAAGGTATCTTTTTATCCAAAGTTGATCTTAGCACGTAGTGATCTATAGATGTATTAGGGGTCTGGTATGTAATGATAAATATAAAAAATGATACTCACACGGCCTTGTGTGAGTGAATGCACATCAAGGTATCTTTATCTTGACAGTCCCCTTTTTCTTCTTTTCCGGTTCTTGCTCTTCTTCCTGATTTTCCTCGGTGGTCTTCAACTTCCAGTGTGGTAATCCCCCTCGGTGTGAACAAATAGGAAAACAATTGTTAGTGGGGAAACGTCAACATAAATCAGTGGCTACCCACTAGAAGAGCACGAGCAGATACGTCAAAACAGCAAAATGCTGCAGGCACTCACACGGGCAAGTGTGAGTGTAGTCCTAGGGGAAGGTATCTTTTTCTCTTTTGGTGTCTTTAAATCTGGTGCCCTGTAAGGGTAATGGTGGTCTAATATATATAGGTATATAAGAATCAAATTCAAAATGATACTCACACGGCCTTGTGTGAGTAAATGCACATCAGGGTATCTTTGACTTCTTTGTGATACTGATAGTATTGATCTCCAAGTGCCAGTGTAGGTAGAAAACCCCTCCCTGGTGTAGATGTAAAATTGAACACTATCGCGATTTTCGTGGGCTACAACAAAATTTATTAAAGAACACTCTAAAAACGGAACATATTTAAAAACAATAGAAAAAATGCATAGAAAGAAAAAGCCAGCCGTCTGAAAGAAATTTGCTCGTGGGTCTCGTGGAGCGCAGCTAACTTGCTCCGCGTCCGGATATAGTGCCGCCTCCTCTCAGATCCACTCCTTGACGGTGGCTGTGCTGGGTCACAATTGCCTAGTGGTCAGAGCAACGCGTTTCGACTTTTGGTCTTCCTCAGGCTCCGTAGTTTGGGGTTAAGGTTCGTGGCAGGTATTTATACTAATGTCAGCCAATCCCCATTCTACTTTAGGCAATGTCCTCTGTTGTTCAATTAGAACTGATGAGTGCTGTGTGATGCACTCCATTTTCTACTTCTGCACGTCATAGTAAATCAATAATTAAATGAATTGACGCATTTACTGGTTAAGATCTCTAAAATTTATACATAGGAGTAAAATCGTGGTGAAACATAAAGTTAATACATAATTTAGAAGACAATAAGTGAAGTGTTCTACATAAAGAGTGAGGTAATAGGTGATGAACCAAATAAATCTGTGTACTCTGTGAAGATGCCTGCGTGATTAATAATAATTCCATCTGTGGCTGGGATAAAGTTTCCATAAGTGGTTAATGTGCATGTAATATTTCTAATGTGTTTTTTGTTAATAGTTAAGAAAATGAATGTTTTTATACATTACAATTAATAAATATATATATACAAAAGTGGGCTTTAGGTGTCTGTGTTTCTTATTCTACTTATTATATAGTGTTAAGTGAGATTTAGTGAACGAATATGTGCTTATTTAAAAAGCGTTGGTTTAGTGGGCGAATATGTGCTTTATTAGCACATTATTGTTTCATGGACGTTTTTAATATAAAAGGATAAAAACCATAAAATGTGTTTTCATAGGAAATGAAAATGATTAAATATTTATGTGGTAGCCGTGGATTTCCATACAGAATTCACACTTTAAACAAATTACTTAAAATGATCTCTTATTTAAGATTGGTCACCAAAGTTCTCAGTTTCGTTCACCAGTTGTTTGCATTAAAAAGTTTACGAACTATATACCCTCCCAAGCTACAGCCCCAAGTAAGAGGGGCCACAACACAGCCCCCCCCCCCCCCCGAATGCTTTGATGCAGATGGAATGGGCCTCACTGGCTAGAAAAAGACAAAGGAAGAAAAAACATGGCAAAATCTGCCTAGTCTGTAAACTTACCAAGATGGCATCATAAGGCTCCACGAGGCTCCAAGAGTAGCTCGGCGGGAGAAAACGGAGGAGAAGGGACGGAGCAGAATGGCGGAGAACGCTCAGGCGGGCATGTGAGGAGCTCCAGGTAACCCCGCCCATCGGGACCGCGTACACCAGCCACAAGACTCTGCCAGACCTACGCACGCCCCCAGCTGACGTCGAGGAATATCTTCCCGCGAGAGGCCGGCGCTCGGAAACTGACGTCATTGGCAGCGACTCTGGCGCGGGACGCGCAGGATACGAGCTGTCCCAGCACCGAGGACTAAAGCAGGCATCGGACGGCTTGCACAGAGCACCGGAGTACTCCAGAGGGGTCCGCGCACTCCCCTACTGGGGAGGGGGGATGAGCTGAACATATAGGGATAGGGTAGCCAGTTAAAATCTGAAGAATAAAAACAATAAAAGCTAAATAGTAAACGGTTGGGATCAACCGGAGTTTGGTACCAGACAACAAGATGAGTTGAAATTTGAACAAGTTGAAGTTGAAATTATCATGCTGTTTATATGCTGTATGCTAAAAAAAATGTTTTCATTTTGCTGCCGGCGGAGGGGCGGGAGTCTGCTCTCTCTAGTGCCTGTTGGCATGTGCCTCTGGGGTTGGAATGTGGCCTTAAGCCACAGTCTAATCAAAGACCTGGGCTGCCGCGAGCTGGATGCCTTCCCACAACCCTATTTGGGGAAATGGGAACATCCGGAAGCGGAGCGGTGTTCCCGGGCAGCAAACCACAGGTCTCCAAAGACCAAATGGGTTTCCCTTGTTACTATAACAAGGTTATATGTCCCCTGTCACCCCCTTTTGTGTTTCCCTTCCCCCCCCTCAGGTACCCTCAGAACAGAAAACATAGCAACACAAGACCTACAGATCCTCTTCCATTGGCCGCCGGGCCACCACAACCCGGGTAAGAGGAGAAACCTATACACATACGCAGAATCATCACACACACAACGATGACATTATCATTTATATCCCAGAACGTCAAGGGATTTAATTCCCCCCAAAAACGCAGAAAAGCGTTTGCTGAATTCAAGCGCAGAAATTCTGACGTTCTATTCCTTCAGGAGACGCATTATTGCCGTAATAAAAACCCGAGTTATATAGACAAGCAATATAGGAAATTCTATTTGGCTTCAGCCAAAGAAAAGACAAAGGGAGTGGCTATCTTGATTCATAATAGAATCCCATTCGTGTTGGAGAAGATAAAAAGAGACCCAGACGGTAGATACCTTATTATAGTAGGCACCCTACAGCAAACTAAAGTTACATTGGCGTGTATATATGCCCCCTGCGATAATAATCCCCATTTTTTTTCAGAGTTCTTTCTTAAATTACAAAATTGCGCAATTGGTAACGTGATACTAGCGGGTGATTTTAACAAGGTCTTAGACCCGCGCATAGATAGATCGCCGAGACAGGAGAAGAGGAGACAGGCAGGAACCAGAGAGCTACTAGAAGGGCTCCGTAGGGGATGTCTGGTAGACATATGGCGAGAACAACACCCAGGCGAGCGCTCTTATACATTCTACTCACATCCACATGACAGTTATAGCAGACTGGACCACTTCTTTGTATCGAGTAGAATGGTCCCACAAATTTCCGACACCCTTATACATGACATTACATGGTCGGATCATGCGTCTATAGAGCTAAGATGCACCCAAATTAGGCAGGTTAGCCCGGGAGCAAACTGGAAACTAAACGAGTCCCTTATTAAAATTCCAGAATTAGCGCAGATAATCAAAGACGAGATCAGACAATTTTTTATTACAAACTCAGGCACTGTGGAATACCACAACATGTTGTGGGAGGCTCACAAGGCCACAATCAGAGGAACACTGATTGGTCTCGCAGCAAGACGTAAAAGGCAAAGAGAAGCGAAATTGACACAGCTATATCAGAGGCTACATGAACTCTCCGCACTACATAGCCGATCAGGTGGAGAGGATATTCTTAAGGAGCTGAAAGATATAAGAATTGAGCTTAATCTTCTCCTCACGTCCCAGGCCGAGAGAGATATAAGTTGGACAAAGAGGAAATTTTTCGAGAAAGCCAACAAGCCGGACACTATGTTAGCCAACAGGATCCGAAATAGGCAACCAAGTTATAACATACAAACTCTAAAAACCAAATCGGGGGAGATGACCTCCAACCCCAAACGCATAGTGGAAGAGTTTAGGCAGTATTATGAACAGCTATATAATGGGGAGAAAGTGACACACAATCCAAAAACAACTAATCTTTTACAGTCCTTCCTAGAGGAAGCAAACCTTCCAGAGCTGAGCAGACTGGAAAACGAGGCAGCTCAGGCTGACTTCACGTTAGAGGAATTGATGACGGTAATCAAACATCTGAAACCCTCCAAGGCCCCAGGCCCAGACGGGTTTTCTAATCTATATTATAAGAAATTTATAGGGGTGCTAGCACCACATATGCTTAAGTTATTCAATGGAGTTCTGGCGGGGGAACCCTTCTCGGCCCAGATGCTTCAGGCGTCAATATCCATAATTTATAAAAAGGACAAAGATCCTACAAACTGCCAAAGCTACCGGCCAATCTCTTTAATAAATTCGGACGTTAAAATATATTCCAAACTATTGGCCAATAGATTGAGTTCGATCCTGCCGAGGCTTATCCACCCGGACCAGGTTGGTTTTATTATAGACAGACAGGCGGCCGATAACACAAGAAAAATAATAGATATTATCAACTACATTAACGCCAACGGGATCCGAGGAGTAGTTTTAAGTTTAGACGCAGAGAAGGCTTTTGACAGGATCGATTGGCCATATATGGAGTCCACGCTTGAGGCATTTGGGTTCGGAGAAAAACTCATAAGGGCAATAAAAGCATTATATACGACCCCGACCGCCAGGGTGATACACCAGGGCTTCCCATCTGAGGTGTTTAAAATTAAAAGCGGTACCAGACAGGGCTGCCCTCTATCGCCCCTGTTGTTCGCCCTATGCGTGGAACCGCTGGCGGCACATATCCGCCACCACCCGGACATAGCCGGAGTGCAAATTGGTTCCCAAGAGCATAAAATCGCTCTATACGCAGATGACATTATATTATCGTTAACAAAGCCGCTTACTTCGTTGCCCAATCTGTTCGCGCTATTAGATAAATTCATACTTTATACTTTTCATCATATATGTTTTGTCAATGGGATGTAGCATCGGGCACCCCCTGTCTCTTGTTGTATGCAATTGCCACGATCAGTAGCTCTCTGGTTGACATAAATATATATTCATCATGTGGTGGGTGTGGGGGTTTGAGCCAGCTGGAAATGTGTTTTAATCTATATCTGACTGGTAGCAGTCAATTGGAGGCTGTGGCACCTCCCCCCAGAGCTCACTCCTCATTCTTCACCTTTTTAACTTGGGAGGTCATTTCATTTGCTGCAGGAAAAAGACCTATAATGGTTCTTCCCATCTTACAGAGGTAAAAGGAAGGGTTCACGGTGTAGTGTAGTGTAGTGTAGGACCTGCATTAATTTGATTATACCTTGACGTTGGTATGCAGGCTTATGACGCTATGGCCAAAGGGTTAACCAAATAACCAAGTATTTAATATTATTATTATTATTATTATTATTATTATTATTGAAGTATTTTACTTTATACTTTTCATCATATATGTTTTGTCAATGGGATGTAGCATTGGGCACCCCCTGTCTCTTGTGGTGTGATAAGTAGAACTGTATTCATTTACTTTATTGATGCCTGCTAATGTTGTGTTTAATAATGGGCAAATAATCTATTATCCATATCTTGATAATAGTTATTTTGCCCATTACTGTGTGTATTTGGGCGGAGGGGGGCGTGTATTGATGCGTATTAAATATTTTTTAATATACATGTGTTTCATAGTGTAGATGTGCAGGGGGTCTCCTGAGCTGAACCGCGTTGGTTTTATGTCCGGGGACCCCCTGCTTCCCAAGATACAGGATCCATTATGGAGTGCCGGCATCCCTCTGCATTGAAATGTTCCGTGTCACGTGACAGGGACATTTCAAAGCATCGGAGATACCGGCACCCCATAAAGGTGCCTGTATATCAGGAAGCAGGGGGTCCCCGGACTTAAATCCAATGCGGTTCAGCTCCGGAGACACCCTGCACATCTACACTATGAAACACATGTATATTAAAAAACATAATTTGTGGGTGACAATTTCGCTGTGAGAGGCGGCTCTCTCAGAGCCGCTCTCTCTGCAGCAGAAATGTATCGCCGGGTTAGGCCTTTTCAGAGGCTCGATGCTATCGCTGGCAGCAAATCGCTCGTTTTGGGAATTTTGCTATGAACGGTAATGAAGGCTTGCTGAATACAGTGATAGTGTGATGGATTGGATAAAATGCCTATTTCTTCATCTGTAATACTTTGCCTATGCTTCTTATCTCAAAATGGCTACACAGCTACCCCTCCCTCAAGTATGGAAGATGGCACCCAGGAATTCCATTCCAATGCTGATATGTTCAAAAACTACAAAAACAAGACCATAATCACAACAACAAGACCATACAAGGACGAGACCTAACAAAAGAATCACTGAGCTGGTCTAGCTCTTTTGCATACAATCCCCCACTGCAGCCCCTATATATGAACGTGGTCTGTAGGAATAAAGTCAGACATTATCATACTGAACGTGTGTCAGCGTGATCTTTTCTCAGTGCACGCATTACCTACGTAGGAAAATAATCTGGACGAGGACAGATACTCTGTAGATGTTTTCATCTGATCAAAATTATCCAATTCAGCTGGCGCTCTAACGTGGGGCCCTGGGTTGTGAACCAACAGACAGCCGTGCGCAGAGGGACCGGGGTGGACCAAGTGCGGACGCGGCAGGAGACTGATCACCTCTGGAGTACGGTAAGATAACATTTATTATCTACCGATACGCACTGTCTCCGCTGTTGGTCTATTTCTGTGTCTCATACGGCTCTCCGAAGGTCACCTAAAGACAGGTAGATATCTTGCCCAGAGTCCGTTTTAAACTCAAACCTGTTACCTAGACTATCTGTCACTCGGTATATGTTTATATGTTATATGTGTTAGTCAGTGCCGCAAGTGGGAGCCCGGAGTGGAGTGGGATTTTTGCTGGCTGACTAGGAATCTTGTCAATGTACGTTGTAAACTTGGTGGAAGGAGGGGTAAAGGGGGAGTAAGGTATAGTCGGTTCAGAGAGGAACACATGATCCCTGGAGTGACTGCGTGGTTGGCGTGTTGCAGAGGGAGGGGTGTTAAAGGCGCGTTACGGTTGGTAACTGCGCGGAATCCTGCCGATTGATCCCTGAACAACCTTTACCTCTCTCGTAATCAAGTTGTATGTTATGTCCAAAATGTGTTTGTGTATTAGTGTTGAGAATTCATGAGGACGGGTGGGGATTGTTGAGAGTAGAAGAGATAGCCCATAGGTGCTTGGGCAATAACCCCTAGACGTTAAACTGCCCGAACTCCTGTTTTTTCCGCGTTAAGGTACGCTTTGCATGTAAGAAAGAAAGAAAGTGAATAGGAAAGAAATAGGCAAGTGAATTTGCTGATAGATAATCAAGGCATATGATTGTGTTGTGAAAGTAAGTATTGAGGGTTATTTTTATGAAAGGTTTATATGCAGAAATTGGGATACAATTAGATACTGTGTATATTATTTGGAAGGGAAAGAAAGTGTTATACAATAAGTGAAGGGAAAGAAGAAAAAAAAAAGCAGGGCATTTTTGCTAGTAATTGCAGTGTAGAGAAAAAAAAAAAAAAAACTTCGAAACATTCCTAGAGCCCAGATATGATGGTCCTTCCAAGTTCTGTGACCACAGCGACATAAGTCAAGCTAGCTGGCAAGAACACCTGGATACACGCCTCATCTGCAGAAGGTCCAGTTCCCAACGAAGAAACCTCAGAAGGAAAATGATGCTATATATCCTTTGCTTGTTGGGTCTAGGGGGGCACAAAAGGTTGCTATCACCCAATATGAAGGGGTAGTCACGTTTTGGTATAATCATACAATACTCATGTAGCTACTTTCTCCTTTGATTATTTGTAATTATAGTCGCTGCCCCTCAACACATTGGCAATGTAATCGATACCAGCAATGTCGGTTTCAGGTCTGCTTATATATGTGTAACGGATTCCTACTGGGGAAGGAATGTATGATACTGGGAAGCAGTAGGATGGAACAACGGGAACAGATGGGGATACCGACCACAAAATGTGTCTAGCAAGGAAAAACGGGATAGCAAAAAGATTCTTGCCCAAATAGGCATCGCAATAGTTATTATTTTTGTTTGTTGTGTGATTATTGTCTGCTGTGTTCTCCCATGTTTTTAAAAGTTCATGACCAAAGCTGTGACAATAGCCTGCCTACCCTTTTCTGCAGTCAGATAATAATAACTCCACTCTCGGAAGGATGGTCCATTTACTCCGTTACAGTCCCTCCCAGTTAAGTACAATAGTATAAACATAGGGACAGCATCTGACTTCCTTAGTTGCAAAGTCGTGGCAAAGGGGGGTCATGGACAAGCCATGATCGTCTAACGTACAGCACAAAAGAGTTCCCGGCACATATGGACAGATGAGTTAGTTACATTAGGGACAGACTCAGAAATAGACATTTCTAGGGGGGACTGTGATGGATTGGATAAAATGGCCCTATTTCTTCATCTGTAATACTTTGCTATGATTCCTTACTCAAAATGGCTACCACAGCTACCCCTCCCTTCAAGTATGGAAATGGCACCCAGGAATTCCATTCCAATGCTGATATGTTCAAAAAACTACAAAAACAAGACCATAAATCCACAACAACAAGACCATACAAGGACGAGACCTAAAAAAGAATCACTGAGCTGTCTAGCTCTTTTGCATACAAACCCCCTCCCCTACAGCCCCTGTATATGAACGCAGGCTGTGTAGTAATAAAGTCAGACATTATCATACTGAACGGGTGTCAGCGTGATCTTTTTCAGTGCATGCACTATATATATATATATATATATATAGGGAAAATAATCTGGACGAGGACAGATACTCTAAAGACGTTTTTGGTCTGATCCAAATTATCCAAATCAATAGCAACGCCCAAAAAAACGGCGATTTAATTGCCCTGGCGATAATTTTTATGAACTTTTACTGAATAAGGCCCATAGTGTCTCAAGACATTTCAGTTTATTCTATGAAGGGATCCCTGAGGGCCTCAGTTACAAAGGAATAGAAAGGGTGGACACAAATTGAGAGGGGGTGAAGGACTATGAAACTCTGTCAACGGGAGACCTACTGGATCAATAGTTTAAAAACGCTGACCCCCAGGGATCTGAATATAGACATAGGACCTGGGGGCTTTCATTTAGGTTCCAGTATTCGATCTCCATTCCCTTTGGTCACTTTTTGCATTTATAACTAAAGACTTTATCGCATACAGCTACTTTCCTGACTTACAGACTTTTTTCTAAAAGTTATTTTAAAACTTCCACCCAACCCACACCTGACTATATATTCAGACTCGGTGGGTCTTGGTTCGCCTACCCATACAATTACTAGACGCCACACGTACCACATCTGTAATAAATTTTTTAAATAACATATTGTATTCACTGCAAATATATTTTTGCACATCACTGCCATTATGTTTTCGCACGACACTCATATGGAGTCACTAAACTCACTTTGTAACTCGGCACTTTTTAAACCCTTTATGACTATAAGAGATTTAAATTCTATTATCATTTTAATGTATGTACTTATGTTATCAATTCCTTTTCTCTTCCCTTCTCCCCCCACCCTATATCTCCTTCACAGATCTTGGGAATTTAGATAGGTTGAAGAACAGTTTTAGAATGTATTTTTCTCAACCGTACATAGTGGCACTACTATACACAGATCCATTAATCATACATGCATCATCGTTATCACCAACTGTTTTGTCCCTATCATTTATATATGCACCCAATAATGACACTATGGGCATTTTTAGACTCACTAATTATTAGTGCATTTTATTAATTTGTTTAAACATGTATGTGTTTCATTTATCACCCCATGAGCATTACGTCAGCTTACTTTATGATTTTTTATGTAAATTAGCTCCCTTAGTTTAGGGTAACACACATCACACTCGCATCTGTGCGGGAGATCCTCATTTAGTCACCCTTTCTGTGGACTTATCCTGTATCACTCACTAGTTTAATTATTCACCCAATATACGACATTCTGGACCTGTCTGATTTATTTATTTTTCACTATTGCATTTATATTCATTTGTTACATATATTTAGTATCTCACTGATCATCATAGGATCATGTGCTTATGCGCCTCAAATAGGATAACGTAGCTGATATACTAAATATGCTATGCATAGAGGTTCCCTATCCTAGGGTTATTCATATCAATGTAGGGTAACACCAGTATAAGACCACTATTCAACACAGTCACTGTGATTTAAAGTATATACCAGCGACACATGTCACAGCTACTGTGACTTTAACTGTATACCAGCGCTACACGTCACAGTCACTGTGACTTTCAGTGCACACAAGCCTAGGTTGCGCACGACGCTCTTCATTAGCCTATATTATCCACAAGATGTGCAATGACGAAACCACGCTATGGGATTGGCCAGCCCCACTATAAAACATCATTGGACATAAGCCTGCCCCATCTACGGAGCCTGAAGAAGCCCAGTAAAGGACGAAACGCGTTGCTCAATTTTAACCGTTTTTTGGACCTTACCAGCCACCGTACAGAAGTCAGAAGGTGAAGCCAGTAGCACTGCACCCGGACGCGAAAAGCTACACACAACGAGTCACCTATGATTTCGTTAGGACAGGCTGCTACCCCTTGTGGTTTTATTCTTTTTTTTAAGTGTACAGCAGGGACTGCGACTATTCTAACACAACCCAGTGGCAATCGCCAAAAAGACTCAGGTACACTCTGAATACATGCCTTTAAACTTGCCTTAAACTAGCTCCAGCATTCTGCATGATTAATGGCCCATCAGATTAACAGAGGGGTCCTGGCAGTCCCATTCAAACTGAATGGGACTGCCAGGGACCATGCTGTTCAGAAATGCCTTAAACTAGCCCAGCACATACCCAGCATGTAACCGGGGTAGTTTAAGGCAAGCTTTAGAATAGTCGTGGTCTCGTCTGTAAGTGTTTTTTATTTTTATATTTTAATAAATTGTACCATCACAACACAAGTACGGATATCAGTTTTCACCCACACCCCTGCATGGAAGAGAAGTCCCAGCTCTGTGTAGGATACTACAGAGGGGACACAAAAGCGCAGACACGACCTGAAAATGAGGAAAAGACACCTTTATGAGTGTGCACTCACACTAGTCCGTGTGAGTAGAAATTTTAATTCATCTTGATTTATCCCTCACCACCCTCACTCAGGGATTCCAGCATTTATCTGTACCTAACTGTATTGTTAGCCTTTGGAGGGAGATATCTGGATATTCAGACCCCTGTCAGGGAGTCCTATACCCCAACACCAACCTACTAAAAGAAGGAAGAGAAGCAGAGAAAAATAAATACCTTTATAGGATCACACCCACACTAGCCCGTGTGATTGTTTGCAGTTCACCATGCCTATTATACTTTATCTTGAATCCTCTCCCTCCCCACTTCCAGCCAGTATGGCCACAAGTGTTTACATAGTATATTCTTTGATCTAACTGATTTTCCTTTTGTGAGAGGAACATCCTGATAAAGAAAAAGAAGGGACCGAAGAAAATAGCAAAGAAGATATCCATCAAACCAAGGAGGGACGACTGTGAGAGGAACTGGAGGAGATCCACACCAGAAGGAAGACGGAGGAACGAAAAGATACCTTGATGCACTAGCACTTGCACAAGGCCGTGTAAGTGACTATTTACCACTCATACAATTTTACATTACCACCCTCCTACCACACTCCAGGCAGGAGATCCATTTGAGTATCATTATACTCTATTGGACCCCCGTCTGAGACCAATATCCTCTTTTTAGATCTCATTATCCCTCAACCTGTGCTCCCCCTTTTTTTTCTGTGTTCCAATTACCATTAAGGGTTCTGGATAGATCCTGTTGGGGTCAGAGTCACAGGAGGGCACCACGAAGCGAAGGGGCAATAAACCCCAAAAATGTTTTAAACACACCAATATATATTTTTTCCCACACTTAAAATTGAAATAGCGCCCGGGTATTTTTTTGCTGTACAAACAATAATAAAAACAGGATTCACTCACATTTTGCATATGTGTAACATTCATTTGCGAGAACTCTGTGATCCCTGGCTTTCTCCTGATCTCTGCGCATCTCCGTTGCTTCCGCAATCGTTACTGCCGGTGACGTCAGTGGTTGGGGCGGATGGAGTTTCTGCAATAGCACGGCTGGCAGTAGGAACACAATTCAACCGGAAGACAATTTAACGCGTTTCGCTGAGGCTTTCTCAAGAATTATCCCCCTGTCATATAAGTTCAAATAGGTACAGACAGTGACAGGCTATCCCATGGGGTTTGCCCCCCCTCACACAGCCGTCCTGAGTGGCAGGAGAGGTGGTGACACTAGGTCTGTGTTGCAGCCTATCATGGTGCAGACCCTGTGCCCTCCCCTTTTGCATAAGGAAGGATTAATTATAGGAGTAAGTTCTCTTCTGCCCCTCCTTGGGAGAAAAGTGTGTGTGTTGGAGTTCTCTTCAGCCCCTCATAGGTGGCGAAGCGAAGATCTCTGCTTAGCACAAGCCCTCATCACATTACTGTATCTGCTAGCCAGCACATCCAATGGCCTGAAACCACTACTCTACTCTACTATAATCCTTATGCATTTTAATCAGTTAGTGTTTGGACCAGCGATGCTATGGTCATGCCTTGAAAGTGGCTCGGAGGCTTATATGCTTTGGCCTGAGGGTTAACTAAATGACCATTTTTTCAAGAGATATATAGGTATTTCACTGTGTATTTTTGTCACATTGGATATTGCTCTGGACTTCTTTGTTTCTTGTTTTATACAATTAGCCACGCCCAGTAGAACTCCTTTTGACACACATACATACATACATATATCGTGGTTATTTGGGGGGGTTTCTGAGAGCTTGCTGGGTATCTGTGGGTTTGTTTACTTCTGTCCAGCTGGTCTCAGCTGTTTGAGGTTAGTTGCTCCTCCCACCCAGGGTTTAAAGCTCGCCCATACCCACTGTCCAAGTAAGCAGGTTTTCTTTTCATGCAGCTGGTTGCGACAAGTTCAATGCCAGGACCATCCTTCCCCCTAATTATAGCGGTAAATAAGGATTTTAATCAGTTAGTGTAGGACCTGCGATATTATGGCCATGCCTTGAAAGTGGCTCGCAGGCTTATACTCTTTAGCCAAAGGGTTAACTAAATGACCCTTTTTTCAATAGATATATAGGTATTTCACTATGTATTTTTGTCACATTGGATGTTGCTCTGGACTTCTTTGTTTCTTGTTTTATACAATTAGCCACGCCCAGTAGAACACACACACACACACACACACATTGTGGTAATTTGTGGGGGTTTCTGAGAGCTTGCAGGGTATCTGTGTGATCGCCCATCTCTGTGACTGGCTCAGCCAGAGACAAGTCACTCCTTGGTCCATCCTACCCCTGCTTTGTGTTCCACCTAGGGGAGGAGCCACAACCCTGCACCAATCTAGAACTATTGTCTTGGCTATGGGAGGAGCTTGCCACGCCCTGCTGGACTTTAGTTCTGCGGAAGAGTGAATAGCTGCTGCTAATCCTCTGCCTCATTCTACCTTGCCTACCTCATCTATCTCTGATCAAATATCCTGTCGGAGCTAGACCTGGGGGCGATGCAAGACCTACTGTGGCACCTGCAGTGGTAATTCAACCATTGGGTGGGCCTCTACGCCATCTGGTGCGGCCCCTGTGTTTCATTCTGCACCCCTGCTCCTGTCGGTCGACATCAGGCCTTAGTGTTGTGGGAAGTGGCCCGCGGCAACGTCTATCTGGATGGGCCACCTATGGGCCCGTGCGCCCAATCATTGGTTCCACAAGGCCCCAACATTCCAGTACCTGAGATGTTTCCTGTGGTCCAAATCCAAACGGTTCCCGGACTGGAACCGGTGTCGGTATGCCTGGAGGGTGAGTCGACTGCCCCGAGGGTGTTGGGTGCGTCTCCTCTGGTGGTACCGGAAAAAGCCTGCTTTGTCAAATTACTGCCAGGGGGTGCCAGAAGCCCCAACAACACAGCCCGGCGGAGGTTTCCTTGCCATCTTCCTCTTCTGATGAAGAACACAGCTGCCAGATATCTGCGGAGAAAACATCTGCACTTACCGGTGTCTTGCGATTGAGTCCTGAGCCTACGACGTCCGTCCTGAAGGCCGTGGTGCTGCCGGAGTTCATGTGGAACCCCACGCCCAAGGAAAACGTTGGCGCTGCCAAAGACCTGACTGCTGAGGAAAAGACAAGATCTGATGACATCTCCTACCTTCAGTTGGAAGAGGCGACTTCTTCTGCCCAACAGGAGTCCGAGCAACCTTAAAGGAGCCAGGTGGAGCCCTGTTTGGTGTGTGGCGGAGTGATGTACTTTTGGTACAGCGGGATGTGACGTCACTGCCCCGCCGAGCATGGGCCTGCCTGAGACTCTCATGAGACTAGCACTACTCGATGACATTGACAAGATGGCCACCGTCTCATATGCGGAACCTCCACTACTATCTACCGGGGTGAGTGCCGGATGGGTCTCAGCAGCCCCTGCCCCCCACAGACCCCGAGCTGGGTAAGATGTCATTGTAGATCCTTCAACAAGGCCCCTGTACCATCTCCTAGAGGTCATGGCCGACCTACCGGTACATCCCTTGGACTGGTCATGGACAGTGATAGGCCCACCTCACTGGCCCAGTTGCCCATGCCCGTCACCAGCCCTGGTTCAACATCATCCCATGGGAGTAAGGGTAAGATCAATCTTGTGCAGTACGTTCAGGATCATCCTAGGTATCGACCCTTGGCTCCTAACCCTAGTATTTCAGCCCATAGTTCCAAGGTATTGGATTCAGAAGCAACCCCATTTGTGTTAACCAAGTTCCCTAGAGATAACTTGTCCCCGGGTATGTCAACAGACTTTAGGGATTGGGACTTTGGTGGGAAAGATGGGTGGTCCGATGAATCTGAGGGTGAAATACCTTATTCTAGCCAAATTCCTGTGGCTAAGTCTCCAGGGTCATTTAAGTCATTTAGGGATTCATCTCTGTCTCAGCAGTCTGCCACGTCTGGTGTGTCCTCACAGATGGACACAAGGTCCGATAGTCCACCTGTAGAAGGTCAGTCTAGGGAACCTCTTAGAACCAATGCTGTATGGTGCTCCAGAACAAAGAAGCAGCAATTTTATGTCGTTATATAGCAAAGTCTTATGTGGAATACCCCTCCAATAATCTGTGATGAGGCTGGAAAGTGACTGTCCCCAACAGATGTATGACTGGTATAATGAAATCCCACGTGGCAATGAAGTAAGGATGTTATATCAAACACCTGTTGGTGTCCAGTGCTATTGAAACATCTAAGTGTTGGGGAAAAGTAAGCAATAAATGTCCAGAAAGCCAAATCATAAGGTACAGAACAAAGGAATAGACTCACATGGGATATGTATCCTCAGGTAAATGGTGAGCCAACTGTATCCAATAGTCCTGGGGTAAAGGTGTGCATCTGTCTGCAGGAGTCAATGGTAAAGAGGAGAGAGAAAGACGGAGCACTACATCCAGTGCTAGTTAGCCAAAGAACAACAAGGGTGCGTTCCCATGATAAAAATAAAACTATTTAATGGATTGTAACAGGAGACTTATCCCTGTTCACAAATGTACCTCTAATCCAGCAGTGTGTTGGTTATGTGCTGGTAGGCAATTAACTAACACCACCTGCCTGATTAGATTGCTTAGAAAAGCCTGTCTTTTGAGACAGGAAGTGAGACTCCTTTGCTCACACCTGAGCTGAACTTGGAGACAGAGCAGAGATTCCTTAGTCAACAACTGGACTGAACCAAGGAAGGGCAGATGTCCTGAGCGACAAGCTGACCACAAGACAAAGAGGACAAGATTCTAACCTGGAGCCTGACATTTTCTGTGCACACAAGGGTGCGGTTCCAGGAGAGCAGAGAAGCTTCCCCTTCAGTAGCCCAGCTAACAGATAAGACTTTTTCGTATAAGACTATTATCTAGGTCTGTGTATTGATAAATGTCTCCATAATTTGGGGCTGGTAAAGAGCCTATCTAACCAACCCAGTCAGAGAGGGCTGAGCTACATGTGTAGATAGTCTCCAAAGCAGAGATAGGTTTTCTTTGTTTGGCTCACTATTTCGCTTATGTTGATTTTTTGCTGTGTTTTAAGCGACAGGCACAATAAAGCCTTGTTATAATTTCACCTTACAACAGTCTCCATTGTGTACCTCTGCACATGTCCTCCTACATGGATCATAATAACAAACAGCACACCAACGCATTTTCAAGTTCAGCGTGTGCTGTTTGTTACTATGATCCATTAAATAGTTTTATTTTTATCATGGGAACTGACCCTGTTGGTTCTTTGGCTAACAAGCACTGGATGTACTCAGTCTTTCTCTCTCCTCCTTACTAGGGAACCTCTTAAGTGGTGGGACCCAATGTTTGAGCGCTATGCTGCTAGCCTTAATAGAACACGGCTACTGCTCGCGGATGGCTCCATCATGAACCACTGGTGGGAGGAAGGTCAACTCTCTCAGGAAGAGATTGCTGAGGCCCTTCACAAAAGGTTGGGCAAGATCAATTTAGGAGTAAGAGTTCCTAAGAGCCCCTCCGTAATCTATCAGGAGGTAGAGCTCAGTAAACCCAAGTTCTGGGTATTACCTGGTCAAGGAGCTGACCATGAGATCATAAAGCTGAGTAGAGCTGACAGAGCAATTTTTAACAGGTACCGTCAGTCACACAGATATACAGTATAAAATTCCCACATGTACCTGAGCCAATAATGGATGAAATAGATCTAAACCATCAGGAATGGTTGCGACAAGCTGTCATAGAGAATATAAAGACCAAAACATCTAATGACAGATTTATTACTGATTCCAAAATTTGTTCTGTCATGGAAGAATGGTTGGTAGGTACCTGCATATACAAAGACCGTGCAGAAGTTAGGCAACGTCCTGGTTCTGTGTAAAAAAAGGTGTATGTGCTACAGCGCTATTGCTTTAGCAAAAGTAGTGTGCTATAAACTCTACCAGTAATAACCAGAGTGCCTAAAAAAATAGGAAGGCTGCCAGGAACAGTGATAGATGAATCTATACACACAGATAAAAAAAAATAAACCGGTGCCTAAAAAGTCAATAATACAGTGAGAGTCTTTCACTGTGTTATTGACTTTTTAGGCGCCGGTTTATTTTTTTGCAACGTCCTGGTTCTCCAAAAATATATTATGTGTGGACCAAGCTATTCGATGGGAGAGTAGTCAGGACGCCAGATCCAAAGTATTATAAATGAGGATCTTTTGTGTCTTCCCGTTGGAAGAGTAGTTATGTATTCATCAACGCTGTAAATCAGAGGATGATATGGGTAATTGTCTGTATGACTGTAATAGTCATGTTATACAGTACATCTGCAGTAACCTGTTCTGTTTTGCAGACTTCAGGCTACTGGATGGTGCCAAAATTGGATCCCAGTGAGGACATGGGAATTTTCACCTAGGGCAGAGTATAGCCATGGCTGGTCCAGTTATCTTTCTGCCCCCCTCTAAGTAAGTTCTCCTAGGTACAGACAGTGACAGGCTATCCTGTGGGGTTTGCCCCCCTCATGCAGCCTCCCTGAGTGTTACTGATTTCAAGTCTGGGGACCCCCTACTTTTCGAGATACAGGCCCCGTTATGGGGTGCCGATATCTCCTATGCATGGAAATGTCTCACGTCACATGATCGGGACATTACCATGCATAGGAGATATTGGCATCCTATAACGGGGCATGAATCTCGGGAAATAGGGGTTCCCCGGACCTGAAATCAATGCAATTCAGCTACGGAGACCCCCTGCTACATTACTGTAATGTTTAAAATTAAATAAAACCCCTGCGATCGCCTGTGAGAGGCACGCAGTTAGAGTGACTGATTCAGCCTCTCTCTTACTGCGCGTCTATTATAGAAAGGCAGACCCCGGTAGGACTCACACAGCAGGGACTCCAGCTGTGTTAATCCCATGGGCCATTAGGCTGCCCCGGCAAAACTATCTCAACCTACACGTGGCACAATGCAACATTTACCTAGGTAAATGTTCGAATAACGGCCGCTGCATCTGTATATTATGACTACAGTGGGAGAGAGGCTGATAGCCACTACAGAACTATATAATAAGCCACTGCTCTACAGCAATATTATAATACAATAATCTACCAAATAAATTAAAACAACAATATAAAAGTCCAGAAAAAATGCACCCTTGGGTGCTGGAAAAATAAAAATGTGAAATAATAAAAAAGGATCCAAACAATGGTATCCTCTGGAGTCCGGGCAGCTTTCTTCAAGGATACAACCACATCCTATTACAATACCTATACAAAAGAGAGAAGAACAAGCGCACGCACCATGTGTAAAATCGAACTAACAATTTATTCTTCTGGACAAAATAAAAATATCATACTCACAAACGTCGGTGGTGTAAAGGCATATTATGAGTCAAGCTCATGCTCCATACATCAGGCCGGGTGGAAAAGTAGACGCCTACAGTCTGAGATGCTGGCCGCACTCCAGGCTGTACCTAACCTACCTAAGCAGGTACACTGGCGACCAACTTTATTCTTACTTGGCTAGCTCTGCGAATTTCAGAAGATCCCGGCGATGTGCGGTTTTGTGTCGTTTTCTCCCGGGGTATATAGCGTTATTTTCGCGGCTGTGATTTAAGCATTTTATTCCCGCTGGCTGCAATACTGCAATGCCGTGTAAAAACGCATGGGGGCGTTTGCGAGCTGTTGTCTTTAAAGCCGTCCCCTATAACCCCTAACATACAGTACTGTACATTTTTATTCATAGTGTACATGTGCAGGGGGTCTCCGGAGCTGAACCGCGTTGGTTTCAGGTCGGGGGACCCCCTGCTCCCCGAGATACAGCCCCCTTTATGAGGTGCCGGTATCCCTCTGCGTTTAAAGGTCCCAATCACGTGACCGCGACCTGTAAACCAAGCAGAGGGATACCGGCACCCCCTAAAGGGGCCTGTATCTCGGGGAGCACATCATTCTATTTATTATATACATTACCCACCCCCTGTGCCCCCCAATAAATACAAGATTTATACTTTTACAAACAGGGTTCATAATGCAGCCCCACACGAGTCCCCGGTGGGCTGGCGGGGCACCTGGACAGACCTACAGAGTACCAGCAGCCCTTTTTAAACAGGTTCTGGAGGCCTGCTGGTGGGTTATATATATATATATATATATATATATATATACTGTATAACAACAACCCCTACAGCCCCTACCCCAACCCCTACAGCCTACAACCCTAACAACAACCCCTAACAGTACTGTATATGCACTTCACTGATACTATGGGCCGGCGGGGGCGAGATGTGTTTGCAGCAGAGAGAGATCCGCTGCTCTCTCTGCGCAAACATCGGCACATTAAAAATTATTTAAAATACATTTTTATTCCTAGTGTACATGTGCAGGGGGTCTCCGGAGTGCAGGGGGTTTCCCCTGCTCCCCGAGATACAGGCCCCTTTATGAGGTATATATATATATATACTGTATGTCCTACAACCAAACACTTCTCCATACAGACACTACATTAAAATCAATTTCCTTTAATAATCCTAACTGATCTCACAATCTATATCATCACAAGCCAATGAAACACCTCACATTCAAATATAAATGATGCATAACATCTATGCACCATATACATTCTACAAATGAATCAACCAAGTAAACAAAAATCAATTAGCAATCATTATTTACATCCCTAAACAATTCACACTCCATCCTGAACAATGAAACAATTAACTAATTCATGCCTGAGCAGAACAATTTAGCCTGTGAAAAAATATAAGTACCAACCAAAATCCAACCTTTAAAACCAAGGCTATCGCTGACCTCCCTCAAACACACAATACAATACCAAGGAATACATCTATCTAATTTTAAAATACTTTAAACTCACAATAAAGCATAGCAGCATAGACAAATTAATTTAAAACACCTCAAATCAAGCTTTTAAAACAACATCATTTCTTACCCTGTATGTATACGGACTCTCCAACCCTGGAACACGGCAAGTACCCTGACTACCCTGACTGAACAAGTTAGACGTCTAACAGTATCTACCACCAACCCCGTTCCACTCACAGCCACTCCTGCACTTATCACACCTACCTCTGAACCATGACTACCTGCGCCCAACCGTTATGCAGGGGATCCCAGCGGTTGTCGGGGGTTTCTGAACCAGTGTTTCATACACTTTGAACTAATGCCCTCTCGCTTTCCGGTTTCTCGTACTAAGGTCGCATACATAATCTCCCTGCTGACTGACGCCGCCCTGGCATGGGCTTCTCCTATCTGGGAGCAACGCCCAGATTTGACCTCTGACCTTACTCTCTTCATCACCGAATTTAGAAGGGTGTTTGACACCCCAGGGCGTAAGGTTACGGCTGCTTCCACTCTGCTTAATATTTCTCAGGGAGACCGTACTGTGGCTCGTTATGCTCTGGACTTCCGGACGGTGGCGGCCGAGACCGGCTGGAACGATGTGGCCCTATCTGCAGTCTTCTGGCAGGGCCTGTCCGAATGGTTGAAGGATGAATTAGCAGCTCTGGATCGTCCCGCTGGACTTGAGAACCTGATAGACCTGTGCATCTGGATGGACCAGCGCCTCCAAGAGAGAAGTATGGAGAGAAACAAACACCCCCGAGGTATACAATCATCTTCTTTGTCTACCATAGGGCCTCTACTCTCCACAACTCCTGCCCTAGATGAACCCATGCAGCTGGGAGGGACTAGCCTTTCGCCTATCGAGAGGCAACGAAGAAGACGAGCGGGACTATGCCTCTACTGTGGCAATAACGGCCACCTGGTATTCAACTGTCCACTGAAGCCGGGAAATGCCAAAGCCCAGTGAGTATAAGGAGGATCACGCTGGGTACTGCAACTCTTCCCCCTCCTCAACCCTCTACGAGGTTTTATCTACCTATCTCCATATCCGGTGAGACCTTCACAGTACAGACACAGGCCTTTCTGGACTCGGGGTCAGGAGGAAACTTCGTGGACCAAAAGTTCGCCTTCAAGAATAAAATACCGTTGGTACCCAAAGATCGACCGGTAGGTCTTGAAGCCATTGACGGACGACCCTTGCAGCCCGCGATCATTTCCTTACAAACCATACCCCTTAACATCATGACAAGCGACTTTCACTCCGAGACTATAACCTTTGATGTCATTCACACCCCCTCCTCGAACATCATTCTGGGACTTCCGTGGCTCCGGATCCACAATCCTGTCATTGACTGGACAGAGGCCACACCACTTCGTTGGAGTTCTTTTTGCTTGGAACATTGCATGTCTGCTCCAAAGGCAGTGGCAGGAATGGAGGTCACGGATCCTGACAGGGTACGGCTGCCGGGGATATACGAAGATTTCCGCGATGTGTTTGACAAACGTCAAGCAGAGGTACTTCCGCCACATCGGACGTACGACTGTCCTATCGATCTTCTACCCGGGGCCATACCTCCCAGAGGAGGGTCATACCCACTATCTATTCCTGAGACCCAGGCCATGAGAACATATATTCAGGAGAATCTCCAGAGGGGGTTCATTAAGAAATCTTCATCACCTGCGGGGGCAGGATTTTTTTTCGTCAAAAAAAAGGACGGAACCCTCAGACCCTGCATTGATTACCGGGGCCTCAACAAACTCACCATAAAAAACCGCTACCCCTTTCCGTTGATAGCCGAATTGTTCGACAAACTCCAGGGAGCCAGGATCTTCACCAAACTGGACCTCAGAGGAGCCTATAATCTGGTTAGAATCAGAGAAGGAGACGAATGGAAGACAGCATTCAATACTCGCGACGGGCATTACGAGTACCTGGTCATGCCATTTGGATTGTGTAATGCTCCTGCGGTCTTCCAAAACTTTGTCAACGACATTTTCAGAGACCTTCTGGACCACCATGTTATAGTATACCTGGACGATATATTAATTTTTTCCAGATCCATGCCGGAACATATGATGCATGTCAAACAAGTCCTGCAGCGTTTAAGAGAGAACCATTTGTATGCCAAGCTCGAGAAATGCCATTTCCATCAAACATCCACCTCTTTTCTCGGCTACATCATATCGGATACCGGTCTTGCTATGGATCCTACCAAGGTCAAGGCGGTACTCGAATGGCCCTGTCCCCTCTCCCTCAAGGCCATCCAAAGGTTCCTCGGTTTCGCTAACTACTACCGGAGGTTCATTCAGGGATTCTCATCGGTAGTAGCACCCATCACGGCACTCACACAGAAGGGAGCTGATCCTACAAAGTGGACTGAGAAGGCCCTCCAGGCTTTCGAGAGAATAAAGATGGCATTCGCCTCAGCACCCATCTTAACCCATCCAGATCCTTCATTACCTTTTTTTTTGGAGGTCGACGCCTCCGATGTAGGAGCAGGTGCTATACTTTCACAGAGAAAGAATCCTCAAGCTCCACTTCATCCTTGTGCATATTTTTCAAAGAAATTTTCCTCCGTCCAAAGGAATTACGATGTAGGTAACCGGGAGCTCCTCGCTATCAAGCTGGCTTTGGAAGAGTGGAGGCACTTACTGGAAGGCACAGAGTCGCCAGTCACGATACTTACGGACCATAAGAATCTTCTGTACATTGAGGGAGCACGGCGACTAGGATCTCGCCAGGCAAGATGGTCCTTATTCTTTACTCGCTTTAACTTCCTCATTTCCTACATCCCTGGTTCAAAAAACATTAAAGC